>VWZG01005875.1:0-10422 GCA_013396735.1 Grallaria varia | reverse complement strand
TATTCTTCATTCATATTTTTCCTTTTTGAACTTTAAAAAACAAATTAAGCTGGGAAAGCCAGGCAAAATGCATAAAAGCTATAGGAAGCCCATGTTTTTAACAGAAGTATTGGCCATTATTTTGTTTCATATTGGCATTTCCTTTTTTCAGGTGATACAGAGCTGAGAAAGCATGGAAACTCTTTTCCGAAAGCTGTAGGTTTGAGTTTTCATTGTATTTTGGGAGGTGTTGTGCTGATAGATAGCTAGCACTGCTTAATTGTGTTGAAAATAACATTTTTTAATTTAATCTGAAACCTTTTCATAGAGGTCCTGGGGTTTAGTGACTGAAAACTGTATCATTGCAAACAGAGAACTCTCCTTTTTCTTGTTTTTTTAGAGCTTCTTAGGTTACGTTGAAGAGCTTTTATTTTCTCAAATGTTGAATACTTTTTATTTAAATGAAAAATGGATGGTGCCTCTCTGTCCAATTGAATGATCTGTTGCTAAAAACTAGAAGGAAATTCTCAGCATAAGATACCTGTGGTTTTACTAGCAGAACAGAGGATTCCCAGAAAGGTTAGCAGTGTTTTTGTTTGATAACTCCTTTGATACCAAAATGTTGTGTCTCAGAGACAATAGTTCCAGCACTGTTTTAGGAGTATGTTTAGGAATGCATGATCCATCTAATAGTTTTGACAGACTATCAGAAGCAAGACTGGAGCTTTCATCTGACATTTTGATTCCAATGTCGCTTCACACAAGACCACTGAATTGGTTTCGTCTTCAACATTAGATTATGCAACAGCAATATTTGCAGTTTCATCCCCTCATTGAAGCATTGCAGTCTCTGGTAGTATCTTGTATGCCTTAGGCATTTTCATTTGCAACATTACCCAGATGACTTTTAGAACGGCAAACCAGGATGATTGAGTCACAGTACATAATATCCCAAAAGATGTCTTTTGGAATCACTTGCAAAATTTATCCCCTAGATTTTTTAAGAGTTTAATTCTTCTATTCATCTATGGGTATTTTTCCCTCTGACATGCCAACACAAAGGTGAGGAAGGACTTCAGTGCTCAAATATTTGCAGAGTCCTGTCGTTTTATGCTGATAACAAGAAGCAATTCAGACACTTGTCAGGACTCTTAATTTCTTAAGCAGAGAGAAGAAAAGGTCAGACAGTATAAACTAGGCAAGCTTCTAACATTTTAGATAAGGGATTGCTTCACTTTAGACAACAGTACTTGTGCTGAGAGTTTATCTGTTCTATTGGCTAGAATGTGGGCAACTAGGGATCTTATGAAAGAACTTTCTTTACCAGGCTGTCACTGTGGTTTCTGCATATAATTTTCAGTTTTATTTTATGTGTATACTTCAGAATTGCCTATATACCTGTGAAATCTAGGAAGACAAAATCTGTGCTTAGAGTAGAAGGCTCCTGGGAGCTGATCATATTGGGCAGAATATGTCAGTACACTTGAATGAGGAGACAAAGTGTATGTTCACTGTTCTCAGAACAGTTAATGGCTATTAGAAATGTGTTTTGTGCTGATACACTCCATAGTACCTATACCACATAGTACGTTCATCATCAGTTATTGGTCAAAAAGTGCTGGAAGGGTATTATGGCTACTAGTGGCTTCTTCATCCCTTTCTGGGAATGAGGATAAAAAAAGTAGTATATTTTATTCAAAGGTTCGTCTTTGCGAGTAGCAAGGCATTTTGAAAGAACGGCAATAAATAGTAAGTGTTAATTTTATTTCCTTCCCGTAGTTAAAGGTTTTAGGGATGCACATACAGAAATCCATTCTCTTTGCTTCTGTGTTGCAGTCCATCTTCTTGAATTGTATATTTCTTATTGGAGATTCTAATAAGTGATGGAGTGTTATGTAGAAATGCAGTACAGATCTTGTAGCTCAGGAGCTTTCATTGAGTACGAAACCAAAGTGAAACTGGATAGGAAGGATTACATTTCTTTAAAACAATAATTGTGAAATGGTTAAAACTTACATATACAGAACAACAGAGAAATTAGGCGCAGAACTGGCTGCCCATGTCTCCCCCCTCCCCCTTTTTTAAATTTTTTTAAACTACGCTTGAATTTAACTTGACTCATAACTGAATCAAAAATTTCATTATTTTTCTTATGTTAAGAAGTGTTTTCCATGTTCTTGCGTCCCAGCTTGCAAAGTAGTGTAATTATTGGCTTTGTATGGTATCTGCTAATGGGAAGCTTCTCTTCAAAATGCATACAAAATGGCTTTTTAAGTCTCTAGCAATTTTGTTTAATGAACTGGCTGATAGTGTTAAGCCAAACATATGCCTTTGAGAAAGGATGAATTAAACCCAAAGAAATCATTTTACAAAGGTTGCAAGACCAAGAACAGTTGAGAAATTCTGATGATGTGCCTGGGAAGTTGTCTTGCTAGCAATTCAGTGTTCTGATGGGACTCTTGGTGCTTAATTTACCTTGCACCTGTTCTTAAGAGTCTTGTGGTTTACAACAAAGGCACCACAGGTGAGCTCAAAGCAGTTTCCCAGGTAGTGAAACTAGAGATGGAAACTGTCAAGGAAGTACCACTTGCAGTTTCTTAACAAGGTGCTTGAGGAGACCTGCCTGCACATATAGTGTACTCAGCTAGGACTGGTAAAAGGTGACAACTTCATTGCCACTGAAGATACCAATTTGGACATTTGGCCTTGGAACCATATTATGTTGTAGCAAATCATGATTCTCTCACAGTCTATGCTACACCAGTCAAAAATGCAGATCTAATCTGTTGGCTTTTATTGTTTAGATGCAGAATAAGCTACCTAAATCTTAAAGCTCTTAAAATAGCCTAAACCCTGAAAAATCCCTGAACTCCCTTGATAAGTCAGGTGGCATAAGCAATTAGTGGAGTTCCTAGAGTCTGACAAGGAGAAACAAAGGAGCAAATGGATGAAAGGTGTGTCTGTATGACTCCTCTCTACAGAACTGCTGAACTACAGACTCAGCAATGGAAAAGTGGCATTGTGCTCAGAGATAAGTGCCTCATCTTGAACCTTCTGTAATCCACTTTTTATCCTTTGAACTTTGACAAGAGCCAAGAAAACTGCAGAAAGGGGCAATTTCTCTGCCTATGAGAGCAAATAAGAAGTTATTAGCCAGTTTTTACAAGTCAGTCATTTGTAGGAATTACTTTACAAAGAGTAGAAGTCTAGTTGCCAGCGTTAAGGTTTTTTGTTTGTTTGTGTTTTTTTTTTTTTACCCAGATGATTGTAATTGGAGAATACAGAACACAGCAAAATGAGCTTGAACGTCAAGTGCTATCTGTAGCATACCAAATGGTTGCTTAAGGGTTATGGTGGAAATGCTCTGTTCTTAGGATACTTAAAACAGAAGAAGATTGCAAGAAGACAAGGGAGAAGCTAGAGAATGTTCTTTGGCTTCTGAAAAAATAATTTTGAAATATAACATAAAAAGGAGCATGGTAGAAAGAAATCACAGATCCAGTATGTGGTGTACAGAATTAGTTTTCTTGGTCACTAGCAATCTGAACTGAAAGAATATATGGAAGATTCCTTCAAGTTAAATAAACATATTATTAAGTCTTTACTTTTAAATAATGCTAATACTTGTGATTTTCTTCTCCGCACTACTGGGTCTTCTACATGTTTTTTTGCTGCATGTTATGCTATCTCACAGCCTGGTATTTGTATTGGCAAGCATTAAAGATCTTGGGTAATTTGAGAGATTTATCCTTTATAAAATGTATGACTATCTAAGGGGGAGTGGGGTCTTTTTAATCTTTCCATATGAAAGCAGATCTGGCACTAGAGAATGTAAATTTCAAACAACAATTTTAAGAATAAGAAATACTTTTCATAGAAAACTCAGTTTCAGAGAGCTGCAGGTTTTTTGTACTCTGTGCATCTGCTATCTTTCAAAGTTTTACTTTTCAGCTAATTTTTTGCCTTTCAGAATATATCTTACACTTAGCTTTGTTACCCCTGTTTTAAGGTTCTACACTTCTTCGCCTTCACATAACCTATCTATTGTGTGATTCATCACCAAAATTGCAGTATAAGTTTCTCTGCTAGAACAGTCTGCAAGGTATAGAAATAACTATCTGTTACTCTTTTCCAGTAATGTCACAGCCTACTCTTTTCATTTTGTTGCATATTATTAATTAAAATGTAATCCATTTGCTAATAATCACTACCTGTATGCCTTCATCTGCGTTTTTAATTACTATACTGTTAAATTCCAAATCCTGCTAAGGGCAAAATGAAACACACCTTATATTTAAAGCCAAGAACCTCTTCTTAGTGTAAGATCTTAACACTACAAGGAAAAATTATAATTAAACCATCTATGAAAATGTATCTTTTCTTTCATTTACAAGAACAAAAAGTCTCAATCTTAACAGCATGATTAAAATTGTTCTGCACACAATTCTTAGTATCTTTGCCTTTCTCTGATGTCACGGTTACTCTTTCATTGTTTCTCTCTGGATTTTGAGATCATTCTTTGGCCTTGGTTTGGGATGATGGGGTACTGTGGTGAGTTGAAAGCATTCAAAGCTCTTTTCTGGGAGAAGTGTGATACTACTGCTTTCTTCCTCCTTGCTTTAGAGTCCATTTGTGCTTCCTTCACTGATCTGCAACTAAATTTTATATCAAAATTTACTGTGTAAATTGGAATGGTCTTGCATGTGTTGGATGCTTGTCCTTTGTTTTCTTTGTTGGCCTTAAAAATATTTTTGGTGACCTTCTATGTCTGTGTTTCTTTATTTATCCTTGGTGTAATATTTATAGACCTGGGGTCTCCACTGTAATCCTTTCTTATCATTCCATACTGATACACTGCATCCTATGTTTACAGTTCTGCTATCTCTCCTGTCATCTCATGCCTGCAATACATCAGTGTGTTGGGCATAATTATTTCATCCCAAACAGAATAGGGGGGGGGAAATTAGTAAGTCAAGCAAAGATAAGCAAATAGAATGTAAACTAGACATAATCACCTGGTGTTGGAAGAAATTGCTGCTTCCGCTAAACAAGTAAAAAACCCCAACAACTACCACCACCACCACCAAAAAACAAACAAAAATACCACCAAAACCCCAAACCAGGACAGCCAAGACAGATTTGATTAAAGCCCAACAAAACTCGTTAGTAAGGCCTTGCAAAGTTGGCAGGGCTGCATTTACAGGGATACAGAGCTACAGTAGCTTACATTTACTTTACAAATGTGTTAATAAGCCTTCTTTAAAGAAAACCCTTTGAGGGTTTTAATAAACCCTAGTTTAGTTTGTCATTATGGTATGAATTTTTGCAATCATGGTCCATCTGCCTAAGTCTCTATGACTTCAGTGTGCTATGGTAAAGATGAGCATATATGTAACTGTACTTAAATTGTCTTGTATTTTTTGTAAGGATTGGCTATACTGATAAGACAGAAGATGTATTTAGATGATAGAAGTTTCCTATTTCTATTTTTCTCATTTATTAATCAAAAGACATTGTGTTTTCCTCTTTAGAGAGTCATAACGATTCTTGAGATGACTGTGATATTTCTTAAGTAGATTCTGCTGTATGGCCTTGTAGAAAAATTAAGGGCTATTTTTACCCTTGTCATACATCCCTAAGCTGACTTCACACTCTTCCATAGGGAATTTCATTTTTCTATCAGCTCAACCATTGTTTTTTTTTCATAGCTAAAATGAATCACAGGCATGCAGGATACACAATGAGAATTTTGTAAATTAAGACAGTTTTTCATAAAATAAGATGCAGATTTTTAATAATTGGATTTTTTCTATGACTTCATATATCATTTCATACACCTGAAAGCAAAAAAGTAAGCTAAAGATTTGCATAGGATTTAGAGGCAGAGATGTTTTCATGAAAGGTTGTATAAGTCTTGAATACTAGTTTCCAGAACGTTTGTGATGAACGCCTTCTACTGCTGCAAGTGCTTGTTGCCATATAGATGTGTAAATGTGGCACATAAAATATAGGATTATTTCAAATGAGATTTGGAAAATCTTTCCTGAACTAACTCATTTTCAGAATGACTGAAATTATTAAGAATTTTATGAAAGCAACATGTGTGAAGGGTAGATACAGTGTCTGGTTAGGGAAACAGTTATGTATCTAAAGCGAGAACCACCAGCAGAATGGTTTTCTATTCAAGTTGTCATGGTAAATTAATGATCATATTGTTTTTCTATTTTTCCTAGTGTGTTGTATTTGCTATGACGTCTGGTCAGATGTGGAATCACATCCGTGGACCACCATATGCACATAAAAATCCTCAGAATGGACAAGTGGTGAGTTGCTCATTTTATTTTGAGGGGAAACATAATATAGACAGCCACTTGTTACAGTGAGTCTACAATTGCAAATAATTGCAGTACCGTAGTTCTGTATGTCCGTCTGTCAGAGTCTTGAGTCTCTAGTTGCAGGCAGAGTCTGTTTTGGAGTATCAGATGTTTAAAAGGTGCTACCATCATTTGAGCAATGACATGTGTAACTGTGTTTCCAAAATTGTCTCTATGAGGCTCCCAGCTGTAGTGAATGTGTTATAAATTGTTTCATACCACACAATTTCTGCTGCCCAAAGATAAACACAGATATTCTTTTTGTAGGGACATGCTCCCTCACATAGTAAAAAGCAGATTTCTGTTGCTTTTTCCTTTCAGGCTGCATTTACACAAACCTTTGGGGTTTGTAACCCCAAACTTTCCTCTCCAGAGCATATTAGTTAGAAAAGGAGATGCCAAATACGTTCATGTGCCTTGTACCATTTTCCATCATGTCTGTAACTCTTTCACTGAACTTTACGGAATGTTTTTTCCTGTATCTCTCTTTGCTCCTTGAATTTAAATTCTTCAGTGACTTTACTGAGTTGACTATTGTTAAAATTACTGTTCCATCCTGCTGCTTTTTGTGGTGGGTCTGGCTGAGCCAGAATTTGTTTCCCCATAGGAGCCCTCGCTGTGCTCTGCATTGGTGTCAATAACACACCCATATTTTGGCTATCACTGAGCACAGCACTCACTGTTCAGTCAAGGGCAAGGTCCTGGGAGGGGACACAAATAGGCCAGCTGACCTGCACTGACCAAAGGGATATTCCATACCATATGACGTCAACCCAGATATAAAAGCTGGGGCAGGAAGCAGGAAGGGGAGGCACTCATTGTCTCCGGCTACGAAGATTTAGAAGCCCTGCTTCTCAGACGCAGTCGGGGGGTCCTGCTGCTCATGGGAAGCAGAGATTAGTTGTTGCTTTTGCTTTGCGCGCGCGCACCCTGCTTTGCTTTGCTTTCTGTATTAATATACACTGCCTTATCGCAACCCACGATTTGTGCTGGTTTTTTTTGTTTCCACTCTTACTCTCTCCCCTGTCCAGCTGGGAAGGGGAGTGATAGAGCAACTGGGTGGGCACCTGGCATTCAGCCACGGTGAACCCACCACATTTTGAAGAATGACCTTATTTGCTTCTTCCTGCTCACAAATTAGCAAATGTTCATCAGGTTTCAGAAAAATAAACTCTCTTTGCCTCCTAGGAAAGTAAAGAGGACCTTATCTAGTTTCTACCACTCTTTGTTCTTTACCACTTTTCAAGAAATTTCATGGGATAGCATCTACAGAACTTACAATAAACTTAGCCATTAGGAATCCTTTTCATAACTAGTAGCCTGTTGAGCTATTGTCAGTTTTGGCCATTACTAGTTAAAGGAAAGTGTCTTATGTCTTAAAGGGAAAATAAACATTTTGAACTCCCTTTGTGACAAAACTTAATTGGAGTAGCAAAAATATTATGGTTCAAATTTGATTACTAATCTGAATTTATGCATTTGCATTTTATTATTTTAGTAGTGTATTGATGTAATAAAATGACAGGATTTCATCTATAAACTTTGTTATTCAGAAATAGAATTGATGATGTAATAAGTAATCCCAATAAAACATTGCATGTGAAAATTTAGAATTTTTCATTACTGCCTTGCAGTATTAAATTTATGGTGCTTTCCTATGGAGTGAAAGGAAAAATACTGCATAGAAAAAGCACTGTTTGTGACAAATTAGTTTTTACCATATGCAGTTTTTTACACTTTTTTAAAGACCTGTTTCTGAAGTGTACCCTACATTTAATAATTTTAAAATACTCCTGAATTTGTGCTAGCTTGTATAAATTTTCAGAGTGTGAACTCCTATCCGGAGCATCTGAAAAGTTGCTACTTTGTGAATGTTAGCACACACAACTAAATAATGGAAATAATGGTATACATGTTTTTAAATTTGAGATACTAACCTATTGTATTGGTCAACATACATACATTCTTTTCTGGTTTTGCTGCATTATATGACTTCAGGTAAGTTGTTTGTGCCTCTGATTTATCTGTCTCTTCTTGTTCGTGTGTGTCAGTAGTCTTGCCTCTTTGGAGCTATGTCTGTGTCAGCAAGTAAAAATAGATTCTAAGGAAAAAAAAGAGGATAGATACAGGATGACCAAGATTATGCTTTAATTAGGCTATCACTGACCAGTCTAGTTTTAATTTAAAGCTCTAACTTTAGAAGTATTAGAAGCTTAATAAGTATTCTATCAAGCTTTACCTATTTTACGTTGTGGGTTTTTTTTTTTTTTGAATGGATCTTTTGAACATTTTCCTATTTCATTTTTCTAGCACTTATCTATGTTTCTGTGAATTTGAAGTCATAGAAGTGCTTATCTAACATTTCTTTGAGATTTACTTAACCATGATAATTCACTGTAACACTTTGTGAATTAGGTCAGCAACTGCTGTCTTTACATCTGGGTGAAATTTAACTCATCACTTCATTTCCAATGTCTAGCATTTCACACCAATTCCAAATCTGCGTGCCAAGTTTGTACAAGGATTACTTGTATGTAGTACTCTGAAACTTGATTAACAGTCTTACCACATAAATTTCTAGTTTTAAGAGGTGACATAGAATAACTCACCAAGCTTAATAGTTTTATTGTTAGGTTCAGAATGACTGATTCTTAGTTTTTGTTACTTCATAGGACCTAGTGTATCAATTCTGTACTAGCCTGATACGCCAGCAGACTTTGAAAGTGATAATAGTCTGTCTTCATAAACTATTCCTTGCCTCGAATATCTCCTATTATATGCTTTGCTCTTGCTATAATTTTAGATGACAATTTTGTCTTAAACTCCTCATGGTTTGTTGTTTTTTTTTTTCCCCCCAAAAGATAAAAAGACATCTGTTTGCTTTGTTTAGACAACACTACTTACTATTGCCAGTGTCTTGTGCAAGTAACATTACTAGTTCTTAAAATTTTTGGCTTGTGCACTGTGGTTATTCTTTGCTTGATTGCCTAAACTACTTTAGTGCTATAATTATATTGTTTGAAGCTTTTAAACCATATTTTTTTATTTCTTTGTGGTGTATTCCGTGAAGTCGATGCGCTCTCTTATTGAGGTTGTTGCAGTTAGTTCCTTTATTCCCCACTGCCATCAGCTAATTTCAGGGTTTGGGTCCACATGAAAGCAGCATCAATTTTAATGCAGAAAGTTGAATCACGCAATTTGCTATTTCAGTTCTAGTTTAGGTTGATGAGATGGGTGCTAGTTGTCTGCCTTGGCACATACTTTCTTTCTTGAAGTTCTTCATCTTTTGCCAAATAATTTTAGTAGGATTAGGACCTTACTGACTGTGTGACATTAAAATCTGTTCTGTTTTACTGGGACTGAGAGTGATAGCTAATGGTCCTGTTGTGTCTGCGTATAAAGTCTAGTGAGAGTTCCAATTTTTATTCAGGACTTGTTCTGTGTAGAGCTGGTGGTGAGACAAGTAAGAGCTGGAGAAAGCAATTACATGGTTTTAAACCTTCTGTAGAGGTAATTCTGCTGTTGTTTAATTGACCTAATAGTAAAGAATTCTCATTAGATTTCCATCAGCTTCTAATCAAATATCAGCAAAGGCTAAGAAAGCATTTATCTATATCTGTCTATGGATTAGTAACCTTATATTTTGCACACAAAATTCCACAATTTTTATTGTGCAATATGCTTAAGACTGTGTCTTTAAAATGGTTGAAACTTTGCTGTAAAGGAGAACAGGGCAAGGGACAAGCTTGATCTAAAATACTGAATTAACATGGTTTCCAAAGCTCATAATTTTCTTTCCTTCTCTGAGAAGAAATTATTAGAAGATGGAAAAGTTCTTGTGTGAAGTGGAAAATATGATGTTTTTGTCATCTGTTATTAGATGGTTTTCCTACATAAGCTGCTGCTTTGTGAAATGGAGAATGGTATTATTTGCCACTATATTAATTCAATGGTTTTTATTGTCTTATATTTAAAAAGTTGTTAAAATTGCTTAAGCATTACACAGATTACGTCCTTAGGAAATAATGTGTCTTTTAGATAGAACACTTTGGAATATCATATTAAATGT
>VWZG01005871.1:68827-116662 GCA_013396735.1 Grallaria varia | reverse complement strand
CCGAACTTTTTCCCTGGAACAGCATATTAGAAGGGATTTACATCTTCGTATTTGTGGGTCATGATATTGATTAATCTGTTCTTAATAGTAATTTGTCCGATCTGCAGCATGCTCTTTTTTTGGATGTATGTGTTAAAAGATTGGTGTTGGCTTTTGTAGTTTACTGTGTTCTGTAGTCTTGCCTGAGAGATTTGTTACTAAAACACTGACCTTACACTTAATCTGGCATTTGAGCTCTGTATAAATACTCTACTTTCGGTACCATCTCATGGAGACAATTAACAATTACATTTCTTCCTCGGAGAGGGTTTTGTGGAGGAAATACAGAATGGTGTTCTGAAAAGGCTACAAAAAGATCTGAGGCTGGTAACTTCTTGTTAATACTTGTTGAATTAACAGCAGCAAGAAGAATATAAGGTTAACGTCAGGGCTAGTGAAGAAATGTGAGAAACAATGCTGTGGGTTAGTATTCAAATGGATGCTCCGACTCAGTGTAACCACTTTTTCTGTAGGAAGTTCCTGTGTCAGGTTGTCCAGGTGTCACCAGCAGCAGGCTTAGTCAGCATTGACAGCACTTGCCATCAGCTCAGTGTCAGACTGCGTGTGCATCTGTGACTGTCTCCATCCCTAGGTAAGCAGTCCTATCCTGTTCTTGCCATTCCTCTCACGTAGAGAAGCTGAGACCATACAGGTGCCTTCCATTGCCTTGCCTTTGGCCTCATGCCAGAACTGTGAATTCTGCCTTGCTTGGGTTCACGTGCCAGATTCTGCACGTACGATAAACTTGGATTATCTGAACCTACAGGTTCTGGGAATCCACTGCAAAATCAGCACATCAGCAGCAGTTCTGATGCAGAATCTTTCTGCTGCTTAGCTAAGCATCTCCACATATTCAGAGGGAAGCATTACTACAAGTGCATGCTCTTTTTTGAGTTAATTAATTTCCTGCCAATTCTATGAATGCTACATCTTAGAATATGAAGAATTATATTAATTTGTGAGTTTCGTTTGCTTTTCCAATCTCTTGTAGTAGACAATGCCTGACTGTGGAATCCTGTGCCATTTTCATTTTTAAATTTTTGCTCTCTTGGGTTGCCAAAAAATTTCTTAGATATTTCATGAATATCTGATCATCTTTGTAGTTTCCTGAATATGTTCACATAACTGAACTTGTGCATTTTAGTACTAAAGCAGATGCCACTAATATAATGGCTACATTTGTCTTTTTGTTTTCCATTTCAAAATGCTAGTTTTTAACACTCAAGATTTTGCCTCCTGGATTTATAACGTGCTGCTCTTAAAGTTTTCGGATGAGGAGGAAAAGTGGGGAAATTAGTTTAAAGTATGTCTTCCACGAAGAAATTTTGAAAAGCAAAGGGGCAAAAAGAGCCCTTGCATATTTTTGGTCACTCTAGTGGTACATGAAGGTGTACAAAGCCAGAAATAAGGGCAGGAGCAGGCAAGACAAAACCTCACATGAACTGTAATATATATACTAATAGGTAATATTAGCTGCTCTAATCCACCTACTACTGTATTTTCTATGCTTCCTCCCACCCTTGCTCTCAAAAACAACCTACTCGCCCATTCTTCTTTGATTAATGACTTCTCTCGGCTCACATTTGAGCTCTGTTTTTAAGTATCTGGCTGGTCTCTTACAGAAACTTAATCTATTATTTTAGAATAATAATGCTTTCTTCCATCATCCTCAGATCTCAAAGCACCATGCTGTTGACCAGCTTCCTTTCTTAAAGCATTGTAATGATACCTTTTTTGCCAGAAACAGAGTATTGCATTCTCATCTGAGTTAAAAAGCATCTTCCAGTAAGGTGTTTCTGTACTTTCAGAGTAGCGCAGAACCTCATGCCAGGTCTATGTTCCTGTGCTCTTAACCTGAGGTAATCCAGTGAAGTAAATATTAAACCTCCTACTGATTTCAACAACATGAGGATAAACTGATGTGCTGAAGAGTAATAAATAAAAATGCATGAACTTATCCACAGTATTTAGGTTTGATCAGCCTAATAACCTATTAATGAATGATTTGCAGACATGTCTAATTCCAAAAGGTCGTATATCATACTAATTTATGCTCCAGGGGATGTTTGTCAAAAAACTCACCATTGTCTGTGTTTTTCTTGAAAGCCATTTTGTTCCAACCTTGTGGGCATGTTTAATTAAATATGTCCACATTCAAGCAAATTAAACATAGTTATAATCCTAGTTGAACTTAAAATTGGCCTCTTCTCCAACTGCCATGCAGTATTTACTGTAATGTAGTCGTATTGGTTTGAGTTCCACAGCAGCTTTTTGACAAATGCATTTGTCCTTTCCTTGCCAAATCTATTAACAGTACTTGTCCATGCTAGGATATTTTTATAACCAAGAATAATGTATTTACTCAGAATTTTTCTCTATATTGAAATCCATTGTTCATGACACCTTTGTTAGCAAAATACATTGAACTTGCTTCTTATGCATCCAGAGAGGGTAGATGAATGGACATTGGGAAAGGCTACAGAGCAAATATGATACCAGTGTAGGTAGTGACTTGTTTCCTAGCTCAGTTCTGGAGTCTTTCTCTTGGCACCCGGGAAACAGAAAGGTCTACAACTATCACTGTTACTCCTCTCTTGAGGCCTCTGTTCCCTTTGATGGTCTGGATCTCTTCTGCACATTCTTCAGAGGAAGCAAACAGTCCAGTATTGATACGTGTGTGTAGCTCTTCCACCATTTGTACCTTGAAGTCAAGCATATAACAGAGCACTTTGCTTATCCTCCTTCAAGTAAACAGGTGAGTCATAGTCTTCTTTCTCTTTTCAGCCTTTTTAGTATTCTTGAATGGCAGTTTCAGGTCCGTTAATATGAAGCATCAACATATAGCTGTAACATTATGCATGTTGCTTACGGGAAACTGCTGTGTGGTGCCTGCCCGCAGGGTCTCTACTTGAACCTTGTACTGTAGTATTTAGGGCCAGACTGAGCAAATACCAGGGGTTTTTGTGTGGCCTGAGGGTTTTCAGGCTCTTGCCTTGCCAGACTGTTCTTCCAGGTACCAGACACTTTGGCAAGGGAAAGGTTTGGCTGTGTAGTGCCTAAAAAAAAGGTGCAAAAACTGGTATCAAAGACTCTGCTTCAGCTAAGTCAATGAAAACTAGGGAGATAAGGAGTATTAACAATGTATGCAGTGACTGAAAGTAAAGCAGAAAGTTCAGTAAGTATCTAATAGGAACAAGTCTAGAGTTAGCATGAACTTATATGTTGCATAACTAATTGAAATTTGGTCTGTCGGGATGAGGTTATGTCCACCTAGTGATTTGTGTTACATAGTGATTATGCTGTTGATCTAGTGTTGGGACTGTAAAACCAGGAGTTGCTTTGTTGTGGTCTTCAGAGATCTAAGTTTAACTTTGGTTATATGCCAGGAGTTCTGTTGACACTGTCTGTAATTTCTTGACTTTTCCCTTTCTTTTTTGAATCAGTGAAGTTGCTGTCTTGAGGAAGGCGAGATCCAGGTAACAGAAAACCATATATAGGTACAATGTGGGCAGGGAAAACTGAGAAGATATTTATTGAGCCATTTCTTTAATTAATTCCCACAATAGAATCATGTGCTTAGACTACTCTGGTCTTCAGCAACTTAAAAGAAAGTGATCCATCAGCTCACCCTGTTACATGATTCCTATTCATCCAAAATCAATCTTTTCATAATGAGATCTAGGTAATGATGAGCTGCATGAGTTGCCTTGGTAACCTACTGCCTCAAAAGTCTTATGTATAGCTTTAGGATGTGCGGGGAGGAGTGAAAAAATAATCAGTATTCAGAGAAATGTCCTTGTTTGTCAGAGGGACAAGTCTTGCAGAGAACTTTTTGTCTCATCAAATTCCAGGAGAACTTTTATTCATTAAAGCGGACTGTAAAAACTATGGTAACGCCGTATCCAGCTCATGTGAAATGAGGTGCTTTTTTTCCTTCAGACAAAAACAAAATCTGTCTCTAATTAGAACAAAAAAGGCAGCATAAATACAATCTCTTTTTGTTATCATATAAAGGCTAGATCCAGAATCAAGTATATTTTTCCTGTAGGTGAGGTGCAGAAGAGAGTATCACTATCTCTGTTGTATTTCCTTTCTTTTATGGGGAGTTGTATGTCTCTAAAGCACAAGAATCAGTTGTTTTACCAGTAGCAAGAATTGGTATTCAAAAAAAAAAAAAAAAAGTTAAATCACTTAGTGTATGATGACCAGCAGTGTACTCTGATTTAGTCGCATTATAGGGGCTCTAATTTTCCACGTGCACTTTCCCTGGAAGAGCTTGTGTGCATGGTTTCCAAAAAAGCTTTTATTTTCATTGGCAATGAGTTGTTAGGAAGACAGATAGAAATATAAGAGTTTTGTGGAGCTTTGTCTGTCTCCTAAAGAAGCCTAGGAGTTCGAAAAGTTAAGTGGCTGAAACTGAAACAGCTGTTTCTCCACTGCCTTTCCTGTAGATAGCGATGTATTAAGGATCTGCTTTTGTGTAGCCTGTGTTTCTGTAGCTGAGTTTTAGTAGTGGAGGGGGACTACAGAGGTAGCTTCTGTTAGAAGCTGCTAGAACCTTCCCCTGTTCTATGGAGACAATGATAATTGGCTCCAGGAGGGACATCTGGCTGAGCAAATTAGAAATCATAGTAACGCCTCTGTGATAACTTATTTAAGAATAGAGGGGTGTTGTGCTGGAGGAATTCCAGAGAGTGAGACCTTGGGATAACACAAACACCAAGGTTGGTGCCGAAAGAGGGGGAGAAGGGACCCCACGGGAGCAGGGGAAGGATTCAGAGCTGTGGTCCCCTGTAGCCTGTGGTGAAGACCGTGGTGAGGCAGGTTGTCCCCCTGCATCCCACGGAGGACCATCAGGGAGCAGAGACCCCACTGCGGCCCGTAGAGGAGCCCGTGCTGCTGGAGCAGGTGGATGCATGAAGGAGACTGTTACCCTGTGGGAGGCCCAGGATGGAGTGGGGTCCTGCAGGAGACCTGTGGACCCATGGAGAGGCAGACCCATGCTGGAGCAGTTTTTTCCCGGGTAGAACTCATGGCCCTGTGGGGAACCCACGTCGGTACAGCTCATCTGTGAAGTGCTGCACCCTTGTGGAAGGGTGACCCACGGGACAGCAGATTTGGAAGAGCTGCTGCCTGAGGGGTGGACTCAAGTTGGAGAGGTCTATTAAAGACTGTCTTCTGTGGGAGGGCCTGAACGGAGCAGGGGATGGACTCAGAGCTGTGTCCCCTGTAGCCCGTGGTGAATACCGTGGTGAAGCAGGATGTCCTCTGCAGCCCATGGAGGACCATCGGGGTGCAGAGACCTGACTGCACCCCATGGAGGAGTAACCCCTAGGGGTGGACTCACATTACAAGTGGCAGCAACCCCCCATAGGCAGAAGAAGGGGTGGGGGGAAGGTGTGTTTTTGTTTTTAAGGGTGTTATATTTCTCACTCTTTGGGTCTTATCCTGTTAGTAATAAATTTATCTCACTTTGAGTCTGTTTTGCCCATGAAGATAATAAGTAACTGATCTCTCCCAGCTCTTATCTTTACCTCTCTCCTTTGCCTAGTTGCAGAATGGATTCAGTGGGTCCCTGGAATCTGCCCAGGGTCAACCCATTACATGTGTTAGATTGTGGAGTGTAGCCTTAAAAACTGTTTTTAAAGGTTTATTCTTGTCATAAAGTCAGAATGTAAAGAGTTGGCTGGAGCTAACAGCAGGCTAGGGTTTCTGAATAAATGAAACTATACACAGGAACAAATGAATATTTTTAAATCCAAGTTGTGCTTTACATTAGAGTTGTGCAATTGTGGCAGTGTGAATTTTGTTTCTTTTCTCAGCATTCCCTTCTCAATGTTAAGTGGAAAATAGAGACAAGAAAATGGAGAAAAACATCTTCCTTAATTAATGTCATGGAAATTAGATACACCGGTTGACAACCACATCTCAGTGACTGCACAAGTCACAACCAAGTCCCCGTGTTTTGAATTTGTTGTAGATTGATGTTTTTATGCAGTGCCTGACATTTCAGTCAAAATACTCTGATTCTTTTGCTTCTCTTCAGGAAGGACTTGAATTAATTTACCTAATCAATTTTACATATTTATAGGTATCAGTTAAGTGACAAAAGCAGTATGAGTGCAAGAAATCAAGCCTGATAAATCTTTCTGATTGTTGTGTTGGGGGCTTTCTGCTGTGTAAAAAACAAGCAAACACAAAATTCCTAAGAACTACGTAAGATTTAAATAGCTCATGTGTGTTGCAATGCAGTCACAAAGTTCCCATCAAAATCAAACTGATGAAAATAGTGCACATGTAAAAGTGTCCTATTGCTTTTGTTCTTATTTTTTTCCTGTTAGAAAAGAATTCATGTACTACAATTGTAGTAGTTAATTATAATGATCTCATGTTTATTGACATCTTGCTCAAACACCTAGCAAAACAGTATTGGTATAACCTCATATTTTACCATGCCTGTCTTCTTATAAACAGAACTGTAGCTTTGCTTCTGCTGAGGGGATAATAACTTTTGAGTCAGGAATTTATCTGATACAGTTTGATTGCTCAGTACTCTTATCAGTCCCTCCACTTGCTCGGCTGCTAGTGTGTATTTAGCAATTTCTTCCTTGCCTGTTATCCACCTTGTGTATTTTCTGCCTAGCTTTGGTTGCCTTGTCCGTCAGCTGTCTGCCACTACAAGGGCTAAATACATCTATTATGAAATATAAGTAATGATTCACTCATCTTCTCAAAGTAACTGCAAAGAATATCTGTTTTCAGTGCTGGTGTAGCTATTTCCAAACAATGAGTATGTGTTAGTAGAATCTTCTTTATGGGCTAAATTTGTTTGTGGAGTAAAGTGGAATTGTGTTCTTGCCTGTATTGGGTTGGTATTCCACAAATAAACTAGTTTTCTGTAGTAGTGCTTAGACCAGATTAATTGCTTGAAATCGGAGGGGGTGTGAGATGCGGTGATTTTTGCAAATTGATTTGGGTAATGCTTTCAGCATATTTCATCTGTAGATATTGATTAAATCTTGAGTGGGTTAAAGAGATGCTGGGCATGTAGAGCATGTTACAAGGAGCAATCAAAATCCCACAGCTTTGGCACAATGAGTCCAATCATATTAACTGTGCTGTAACAAAGCGAGATGTTTATATCAATGTATTAGAATCAAGGTAACAACTTTGCTACATCAAAACACAAATAAAAATATATATATATTATAAATGACACTAGTAAATAGAGCCATTGAGAGAAACACAAGGAGTAAAGCTTTAGGGAAAACCAGTAACAATACAGGTCAGTGATCCTGTTACATTATCTGTTTCGTTATCTTGTTGGATGCCTGAAGAAACTAGACTTGGTTTTGATGGCTCTTGGTTTTCAGAGTTGTTTTCATTATTGTAACACCAACTGGTAACTCTCCTGTGTTTAGTCAGCACTAGATGCCAAATATATTAATCTAATTATTCTGTCAAGTTTGACTATATAAGGAGTTTTATTTTTTCAGACTAATTTTATATTAATTTTGCATATAAAAAAATTATACAGTATGAAGTCATTTTGGGAAAAAGTACCTTTTCATTTTAAAGGCCTATTTAACGTTGTGAATTGACAAACATAAATGTGAAATGGTATAACCTTTTCTTCATTTCTTTTGTTAATAACACTATCCTGTGGTCAGCATGCACAAGTAAAGGAATAAAGACATGAAAGTAGATGATTTGAAGGACCTGATCTATCAAGGAAGGATGAACATGATCTTGCACAGTAATATCTAAAAGTAATGCAATTTGAAATATGAAAGTAAGCAGTGTGTGCTCAAATTCTAATTTAACTTGCTCATACAAATGAAGTTTTACAGATACATACCTATTTTGACTGTCTCACAAGCAATTACTAATTTTTTTATTACTATTATGATTAGTAGTGGTAGTACTAAACCCAACTAAACCTTACAACAACAATGTGATGGGTATGGGACCTCCCTAATCTGAAGAAAATAAAGGTGCTACAACCCTTGTAAGAGTTGTTAGCGTTTGGTTGAATTGAGCCTTTTTTAAAGTTCTCATTAGAAGTCTTTAGAAGTTCTCATTAGAAGGCTTTACCTAGTTCTTGTGGTGCAATGGAATTAAAAGTGCATCTTTTGTAATTAAGTCCTTCTTCCCTCTGAATTCAGTTTGCCCTAACAGATTGTATTAAAAAAAAAAAAAAAGGCTAGGAGATGTTAAGCAAAGCCACATTATACAGTGATGATAATCGTTGATGATACCATAAATACCTGTTTGCCATTAAAGACAGTCCCTTGCATGTCTGTTTTGGTTCATCTTGATGAAGGGAGAAGGGTGCAATCAATCAAAACCAATATAATGTCATAGCAATATATGTTGAGCTGAAAATAGCAACTGTAATAAATATATCTAAATACAAATAAAGATCTCTACGATAGTTTTACTGGGTAGGGACTAACTTGCAATCTCTTTATTTTCTGCTTCCACTGCTTGCTTGATGTGACTTGGTGGTTGCTTACGTTGGCATCAATTTATTTGCTGACAACCCATTTTGTCTGTTTGAGTCATGCATTTTGTCAAGGTAATTTTCTGTTGTTGCTATACTGTCCACTGATTTGAAAAGAAAAAATAGAAGAAAAGGAAAGCAAGGCTGCATAAATTATTGAATGCTTTTCATCCAGCTTGTTTTTCAAGTCTTGAGGTATATTCGCTGGTTTTTTTTTTTTTTTACAGAATAAACACCTGAAAGTCTCAGCAAGTTAAAATTTTATTTGTGCAGAGCTGCACCTCTGCTGGAAGAATACGAAGGTACCCATGGGTGCATTTTAAAGAAATTATATGTAGGGATTGGAAACTTTAGGTAAAATCAGAGCTGTCATTCATCTCATTTGGTCTAAATCAAAAAAAAAAACAACCTGAAATTGAAACCAAAATCACATTGTATGACCTTTTCTTTTACTTCAGAATAGTCTGGTTGGCAACCCATGTGGCAGATACGACTGGATATAAAATGACTTTTGAGATGTGGCCTTGCTCAGGAGGTGGAGATAAAGGAAAATGACTCCTGGCATTTTATGGAGCCCAAAGCTGTCAAACCATTCTAGTTGTGACTGTGTAGCCCTGGAGACTAAGGTCAGTGAAGCACCTGCTGTATCTGTGGGTTTATGGCCCTGGGAAATGCCAGATCTGGAGTGGAGTCCGTGTTCCTCAAAGGTGACATCTGCCCGTAGCAAAGCAAAGCTATGCTGTTGTGCTTTAGTATCTGCGTATGATGGTTCTGTGACTTGAAATTAGTGTTACAGTCTCATAACTAAAATGTTGCTTTTATTCTAGCAGTTGCATTGAATTTGCATGGCTGGACTTTGGTAGTGAGGGGACTGCAGAGGCAGCTCTGTGAGAAGCTGCCAGAAGGTTCTCCCTTGTCTGACAGAGCCAATGTAATGTGGCTCCAAGGTGGACCCACTACTAGCCAAAGGCTGAGCCCATGGGTGATGGTGGTAGCACCTCTGGGATAACACCCGTAAGAAGAGGAAAGGGAAAAACAGCCTGCTGTGGAACAACAGGCAAAAGAGTGAGAATACATGAGACACACAGCCCTGCAGACACCAAGGTCAGTGAAGGAGGGGAAGGAGGTGCTCTCCAAGCTCTGACGCAGAGATTCCTCTGCAGTCTATGTTTTATGTGCCCCTGCAGCCAGTGGAGGTCCATAGTGGAGCAGAGATCCACCCGCAGCCCATGGAGAATGCCCTGGCAGAGCACGTGGATGCTCAAAGACAGCTGTGCTACTGGCAGGATCTGTGGACCCGCTGGAGAGGGGAGCCCATACTGGAGCAGGTTTGCTGGCAGGACTTGACCCCACACTGGAGCAGTCTGTTCTTGGACTGCACCCTGTGGAAGGGATCCTTGCTGGAGCAGTTCATAAAGACCTGCAGTCCATGGGAAGGACCCACTTTGGAGAAGTTTGTGCCATTGCTGAGACCTGGGGAGCAGAAGGGAAGTGAGGGTGGCATTTCAGTGTCCCTTCTGAACCTTTGTACAGGTGTAGACTAGGCTGCTAGTGACATTTAGATTTGTTTGTTGTTGAGTTGGATTTGATTTTGTTTGCAGATTCATACTTTTGGGGTTATTTAAAGGTTAAGTCTTCACATGGAAGCTGTGCTACTACTACTGTACTCTTCCTTGTTTTCCAAACTGTATTCATGGGACACATGCCTATGGGAATGATACTGAGTATCTCCAGATATTCATACCCTGGTTTTGGCCATGAGTTTGTAGTCTGTGTATGCACAGATAGCTCCCATTTGGTCTCTGCTTGAAGTCCATCAGATGAAAGCAGATAATGGTGCTGTGATCTCAAGGTTCACATACTTTACTGAGATGATGAAGGGCATGGCTGAGAGCAGAAAACTGGATGTTTTATTTTACTTAAATGCCTTTGCAGTGTACTGACTGTGAGAGTTCCAGCAAAGGTCACTATAAATTGAGTGTGTACTTGGATGAAATAACCTCTCACATTAGGCAGAATGTAATTTTTCTTTGTGATACCTTTTTAGAGCTCCTTATTTGTCAGAGAAAACTAAATATATTAGGAGTAATAATATTGCAAATTGCTTGAAAGCATAGAGCTGTCAGAAATTTTGTTAGGACAACAGAGCAATCATATAGATATTTGCCCTGCTTTAAGAGTGGTCTATAAGCAGAGAGGTGTGATTTCCTAGCATTGTGTAGGTATGAATTAATTATCTTCCTGTTTAGTATCCCCCATCCCACCTGTGCCCCTGTTTGACCTCATCCCCAGCTCCCCCTCCCCCCTCAAAGCTGATTTCTTGGTGGTCTCAGTGGAAATCCTGTGATTACTGAGTGTATAGTACTTGTGTCTTCTGGAATTTGCAATAACTTTTTTTGTTTGAGGAAAAGATCAAAGCTAAGTTATAGGAAATAGTAATAGAAACCCATTTGCCCATTCTGCACAATTAATGCTGGTTTTGATGTGCTGAGGCATGATGGAAGTCTTCTTACAGCAGTTTCATAACTCTTGTGTTTACTTGGAGAGCGTAGCCAGGATCTGAAGCAATTTTTACTTGAAAATAATTTTCTCCATCTCCCCTTTGTTCCACATCTTTTTCTTGATAAAACATAAATAATCCCAGAACAAAATGCTGGTTTCAACCATGAAGGGGAAAGGAATTAAAGCTCTTGGTTGTCAATCCATGCAGAATTGTTGTTGTGGTACATCTCAGATGACAAACCTTACTGTGTTATAGCAACGTAGCAGTAACTTGAATTTCAACTGTTAAGCTCATGCTGTATCACAGGTGTGTTTTACATTTAGCCTGAGGCTTCTAAAGTAGTGTTTGACCTTTGATCTTAGGCACAGTGAGATCTGAAACAGTGGTGATATTATTAGGTAGGTAGAAGGAAGTGTCCTGGTATGTTACTGCATTGAGAGACGTGTTGAGTCCTGAGGTATTGCTGGCCTCCATACAATTTTTCTGTTTTAAGTGTGGTCAGAGCCTCGGTGTTTTATGGGGCTTGTCCAAAATTGTCTGAGGATAAATAAACTTCTTTTCTTAAAAACCATTTAGGTCAAGTTGTGGTGCAGCCTAGTTCAAACAGAAGTATGTTTCCTCTGTGAGTAAGCACAGTTGTGAACCAGTTGCCAGCTTGGGAAGATAAAGACTCATTCAATGAGACAGTTTCAGCTCCCACTCATACTATTGCCCTGGATGGTTGCCTAGTCTCCTCACTATGATCCAAATCTGTGTTTGGGGATGCCCTGATTTGCACAGTATTTATGTGATAGACTTTGGAGCTTTAAAGACTCTGTTGCTTGCTGCACCAGAGATCCTGCTTTTGTTCTCACATACTTTGTTTCAAATTTCATTTTATATAGGAAAGGGAGGAGATGTACTGCCTTAATTTAGTAATTCAGTGTAAGCTGTAAGTCCTCGCTGCTGTGCAGAGACTGTGGGAGCAGAAGCTGCAGGAGCATCACGCCTGCCTTCTGATGGGCTCAGCCATTGCAGCATCCCTTCTGGAAACAAAGCACGGTCCCTCTCACTTGCCACCAGTCAGTTTGCAGGTTTCCTAGGGAGGCATGGTATGGGAGGAGAGGGTCTCCACTCTGTCCAGGCCACATGATCCGATGGGAAAGTTTCTTAAATTGAGCATGTGTGCACTCCCATGCAGCATGGTCTGATTTATGATTTGCATATGCATTCTTCAAGGGGGCTTGAAATGCAGGAATTGTGGGGAAGCCCTGAATTTTGGGGCTGGAAGTAGTGCTGCTTGTTTTTCTGGTTGTTCAAGTGTGTCCAAATGCAGTAGCTGGACTTATAATCAAAATATATCCTAGTTTTAAATTTGAGTTAGTAGCTAATTTTTGTAATCAAGCTAAGACCACTACAGATTAAATACTGTGAAGATCATGACAAAAACATGGTTAAATATGGAGTTAAAAATAATTATGTTTAAACCATTAGCTTAATAGTAAGAAGCAGAGATCAATATACATTAGAATATGTTCTATGCACCAGACAGCCATTCACCATCTAGTGTGAGGTGAGCATGTTTCCATGTTGCAGGGTTGCTATGGCAATATCAAACCAATGAATAAACCACATCACAGAGACAGGGAGGTGAGTAAGTGTGAAATTGATTCAGTGGAAAACAGGAATATGTGGGAGCAAAATTGGTCAAGATAAAATTGTGGTAGGAATATCTATTTATTTTCACATTTTCAATAATTTATTGTAATGACTTTTTAAAAGATTGAAGTCTTA
Organism: Grallaria varia; assembly: GCA_013396735.1. Classification (NCBI taxonomy): domain Eukaryota; kingdom Metazoa; phylum Chordata; class Aves; order Passeriformes; family Formicariidae; genus Grallaria; species Grallaria varia. The sequence continues at coordinate 103,844 of VWZG01005871.1, read as the reverse complement.
TAGGTGTTTTTTCCACCATAAACTCTTACATATTTTCATCTGATGCTATGTGTGTGTGTCAGCATATATAAGGCATTTAATCCATTAATAATGAATATAGCTAAATATAAAAAGTGCATATTTAAAAAAAATAAAATAATTGCTAGTCATACAAAATTTAGGTAACATAAATTAACTTGACTGTAAGTTTTGTTATCAGGTGAAAACTAATATTGTAGAAGTTGTATTTGAAAGCATGTTTCTACATACATCAGGCTTAAACTTGTTCTTTATTTCTAAATGTGTAGTATAATGACAGAATCCACAGAAATGTGGTAGGAACTCTGCATTTTGGATACCACAGTGATTTAACAAAAGGCACATATCTGTGCATATAAATGGATTGCACAAATATTGATCATGCTTCATTGCCCTGTTTTGTGATTTATGTGACCAGTATTTGGAACGTCCTAGAAAGAAAATATTTTGAGGGTTTTTTCCATTTATTTTAAAACATTCTGTGAAAAAGAACAGTTACACTAAAATGTGCCATCAGCAGTATATATCTGTTATCTGTGGAAAATCAGATACATATCCGGCATGTCTCTGATTAGGATTTCTGTTTTACTAATTCATCTCATTTCAGTTGGATGATCGAATAATGATAAAGTTTTAGTCCTGGAAAAAATCCTCTTGCTGAGGAACAGAATGTTATTTTGTTGTATGTGAATTATTAATGTTACAAATTGATATTTGCTTAAGACATAATGAAATCTATTCTTAGAATATACCAGTTTTGGGGAGGAAGCACACTTCTGTGAGTTTCAGTGCTTGTAATTCATATGCTATTAATTCAGTCTAAAGTTGCTGCTTATCTATAGCTTAAAAAAATCAGACATCTTACATGTGCTTTCCTGTTTCATCTCTACCTCCCCTGTATCTCTGTATCCAAGCCCTTTTTATTTTATTTGTCCATGGACAAAAAAATGTATGGTAACGATGCTAAATTAAACCACATTAAATTAAATTTTACTTTTTAAGATGCCAGAATCATCTTATCAACTACAGTCAATAAAATGAAGAATGTAGTTTGTCTGAAGTCTGACTGTCATGTAAAAGCTGCTCTGCTACTGCTTTGGATTTCTTTAATTCAAAGCAGAACTGAACAGCTCAGTTTATTTACAGAACGGAAACCAATATTTGTCTGCATTTACCCTTTTGACTTAGCTTTTAGGGAACAACATTTGCCAAATTATTGGCAAAGAAGTTGCTGGCCAATGCTTTTTACATTGGGATGGAATGATAAGGTGAAGACAAACACAGGGCCAAGTGTTGGGTGAACACTGAAGCTTTTGTGATACGGAGTTTTAGGGGTCGGAAAAAAACCTTCTGTGACAAGACATCTTGAAGTCCTTCATTTACACGTTTTCCCGTGTTTCCTGCAAGTGTTAAGCTCTGAGTAAATATTGTTCCTAAACTCAGTTCGTGTGCTGATGTGCAGCTGCATCTCAAGAGATTGTTTATTTGTGGTGTTTTCAGATATAAACAAAATCCCCAAATTAATTGATCAAATGTAGATAGGTCAAGGTTAAACAGATGCAAAAGGAAATAATATGGGCCAGGATGTAGTTTTTGTTGTACACCATATGCACGTGGACTCTTATTCTTCATTTGTCACTGACTGGTTTAGCTGTGCACAGCGTACAAGACTGGCTGCCCAGTGATCCTCAGCAGGGACTTTGCAGAGGCTGAGTTGTCACTTTTGAAGCTTCTGTCCCTGGCATGGCCCAGCCCACTGGTGAACTCTCCTTGAGTGATGCCAATTGCCAGGCTGGCCTGGGTGAGGACAGACACACAACTGAAACAACAGAAATGTTTTTTCCAGAGAAGGTGCTTTCAGAAGAGGCTCAGTTTTTAACCTACTGCTTTGACTTTCTCACTTTTGGTGCATATGTTCTCAGAAGTGCAGAAGACTTGTTGCTGCTTTGAAAGCAGAGGAACATTTGTTCCAAGAGGTGTCTGTCCAAAAGTCTGCTTACCAGCAGTGTGCACAGCCCCTGTGCCTCTACAGAAAAGTGGTTCATTTGCAAAATCCTTGGAAGCTTTTTTTTGAAGCCTGAGTTCTTAGCAAGACGGACATGGCTAAGAAACAAGTCCTGGGGGAAGGAAAGGAAGAAGTATCTCCTCAGAAGGCCAGAAGAGCCCTCCAGATCAAGTGGGTTTCTTTTCTCAGCAATGCATATTGTTTCACCTTCAACTTATCTCCTGTAAAATGAAATGCCTTAGGTTAGCTTCCCTGAGTATGCAAGCCGAGATAACTTTCTGTCCCCATCTGTGAGTGGAAAAAACTATACCAAACTAGTGGTACCTCCTCTTCCTGCCCTCTGAAGCAGATGGTGACAAGGGCTCATTTTGCCAGAAGCCTGGATTCAGTCGTGTAGCACACTCGATGCCATCTAACATGATGAATGCTGTATGTTTCCTCAGCAGCATCAGTGTCCCTTTGTTGATAGTGCTCACGGCTGCAGCGTGGTGCTTAGAGTATGCCTGTAATAGCACAGACAGAAACAAAGGGATACAGTGTAGGAGAAATGTGTCCAGGAATTCACTTTAGGTAAGCAGTGGGACTGGACAACACATGGCAGTGGAAATTTTCTTCTCTGGACTGTTTGACTGCTTGATGCCCTGCAATTTAAATTATCTTCATGCCAGTCCTTCCAATAAAAGGACTGGTATGGCCATAAGGAACACATGGGAAAAAAAGTGCTGTCTTTACCTCAGTAGCTAAATACATATATAGTCCAGAAAATACTGATCTGTACACTTAGCAAGACTAAACAGGATGGAAGTGGCATTTTGAGTACATTTGTCTTTGCTTTCTCTTATGCAGAACTCAGCAGGTGGTATTGTCTGGTCTCTTTTTTTGTCCACTGAGGTTGGTCTCACCTTTCTCCACACAATCCCATGTGCCCTCAGTGAGGCACTGGCAGCAGCGAGGGAAGCCTGGCTCTCTCCACAGCGCCCATAGTGTACCTCAGCCCAGGGATGATAAAGGGTGGGAGCATATTCAGTGCAAGCAGAATGTTACTAGGCATTTTCATTGGATTGTAACGTCACTGGATATGTAGCCTTGTGTAATAACAAAGCCACTTTGTTCTGTGTTGTAAGGCAACATCGCACTTGCTAGAAGTCCTTACTTTTGTACAAGTCGTTGTTTCTTATAGAGTCAGTCTGTGTATTTTCAGTGGGTTTTATTTTTTTTGGGTGTACATAGAAGGGAGGAAAAGATAGTCTGACCATGAGACTTTTTTCATAGAAAAGTACTGTCTAAGCTTTTGATTTCTGCACATTGACCTCTAGAATTGTAACAGTGTGCTGTAACTTTGTATTTACCTTGTTACCCTCGTCTATCTTTGTGTGACTTTTTTTTCATATTTCTTCAGTTTTGGATCAGCAGTCTTTTATGAATTTCTCATTCTTTTGTTTCTCTCCCCCCTTTTTTTTTTTTTTCCTGGCTTTTTTCCAGTCTGGTAGACTGCTTCTGTGCATTTGGTATGTAGACTCTTACAAAAACTGCCAGTGCTCACATATGCCAACATCCTTTGCATTAGTTTCTACCAAGACACTGACTTGCTGCTTATTACATAACTGAGGTAAATTTTCCTTGTTCTTTGGTTTCCCTTCTTCCATTGTTAGAAATGTGAATGTATTTCTTTAGGAATATTTTAATACAAATTATCTTATTTGAGCACTTCATCTAACTTTTTGGTGTTAGAAAGTTTCAAGATAAGCTTTTTAGTATTAAAGAAGATACTCAGGTAAAGACAGTTTGCAATTTACTTTCAAGTGCAGGATGGGACACCCATCTGGGACCATGGATGAGAACCATGCCTGTGCCCCAGTCTGCATCATTCTTTTTCTTGGAGCCATCTAGTCACTTGTCGCCTGGTCAGAGCTGTCTGGTGTTGGCAAGGGGCACACGGCAGAAGACACAAGGAGTGCAGGGAAGGCTGAAAAGCTTTCTTAGCGTTTTCTGGTGTCCACTGAGCAATTCTGGGAGAGTCCTACTTGCTCATGCCCTTTGTACCTTCTTTGGGGTTGGTGACAGTCTCTTCCCAGCCCTTTTGGCGCATATGGCTCTTCCTTGAGCATAAAAGTTGCCTTGATAGCTTGTCAGGAGCAGGTAACCATTAATTTGTTAAATCACTTAGTGCAGTCCTAGGTGCCACCCACCACTCTTTCTTGCATAATTGCCAGTGGTTTCTATGGCCTACCATCAGTCCTCCTTCAGATGTCTGGTTTCTTCTGTCATTCTTCCATGCATCTGTTTGGCTAAGTTTATATTTTCATAAGCTCTCAGACAGGCTTCATTGCCTGCAGTTACTGCTTGTTTCTTGAGGGATCACATTAGTTGTAGATTTAATTAATTGATATAACTCTATCCCAAAAGCCCTTCTGCCAATATATACCACTTAAATCTATTAGTTAGGTGTTCCAGCTAAGTGGTTATCTTTTTGTGCTGCACTACTGTAAAATGAATAAAACAGAACAGTGTGGTTATGTGGAAATGAGAACACAGAAGTAGTAACAACTTTGCCTCCTTCCCTGGCAGTTATAAGATAGTCAAAGCACAGAATCATTGACCTTGTGACTGAATTGCAGCTGTGACACTGCTTGGCTGTTTTTTCTACAGTCTGTGATACACTGTGGTGCATCCTGCAGTCCTGGTTTTCTAGTTATTGAGACCAGAGGACCCACAGGAGTTGTCTGAACTTGTCTTTTAAGAATCAGGTGACATGAAGGCTGAGCTCATCTGCTCATACTAAATGAATTGAACTGCATTGATAATGCCTTGAGTAAGTTCCTGAAGAGGCACTGATTTTCTGACCTGCATGTACTTGCATTTTTGGTATTTACTCTTTAAATTTAAATGCACCAAATTATTTTTTTATTCCTCTAGTAGGGAATAACATGTATTGCAAACATATTGGAACACTTCTCCTCTGAGGAAAGGCTGAGAGAGTTGGGATTGTTCAACCTGGAGAAGACAAGGCTCCAGAAAGATGTTATAGCAGCATTTCAGCACTTAAAGGCAGCCTATAAGAAAGACAGAGACAAATTTTTAGCCGGGTCTGAAGTGATAATAATGGTTTTAAACTTAAAAGAAGTGATTTGAATTAGATATACAGAAGAGATTTTTTACCATGATGGTGCTAAAACACTGCTCAGAGAGGTGGTGGATACCCTATCCCTGGAAGCATTCAAGGTCAGGTTGGATGCGGCTCTGAGCAACCTGATGTGGGCGAAAATGTCCCTGCTTATTGCAGGGGAATTGGACTAGTTGGCCATTGAAGGTCCCTTCCAACCCAAAATATTCTATGATTTTTTTGTTGGGGAATGGTCTCCAACGGATCAGAAAGCAGAAGATAAATAAATTGGTCCTCATACAATAATTAAAAACACTGACTCAGATTTTGTGTTCTTTGGGGTATCTTATGCACTTGCAATGTGTCTATGTCTAGCAGTGAAGGTGAGCTTTTAACTTTCTTTGGTTTCTACATAAACATTTAGTGCCTGGTTATCTGTGGCAAAGTCAGTTTCCTTTCAAGGCTGTTGAGAGCAGATGCTACAATACCTTTTCCAAAAGTCCATAAGGATCTAGGTGAAAAGGTCCCAAAGAGTGCTTCAGCAAGGCAGAAGCTAGTATTTGACATGGTTTCCCAGCCTTCTTGACTCTTCACTGAACTGAGCATTAGGGTATTGTTTGTTCTTGATGAATGATGTGGTAGATGTGACCTGGATTACTTGACATTAAAAAAACTGGGGGATATGATTTTGTTAAATCAGGACTTTTGACTCTAATCCTGTGTGAACTTCAACTGCTTTAATTAAATGCTGATTGCTTATTTACTGTTTCCATTAACTATAGCTTCTCGTTATTGAAGTCCTATGAGCTATTGCTGTTGCTTGTAAAAGCTTTCATGTTGCACATTATTGCTTGGATGAATGTCTTTCTGTGTAGTAAAAATCATACAGGACTTGGAGACTGCCATGCAAATTAAGTGCTTGCATGTGAATAAATTTCTTCCTATGAGATTTGGGGTGTCATATATAGGCCCTAATATTTACAAAGGTTAACACTCTGGCTGTAACCATAACTGTGTCAGTGGAAATGTATCCTATTCAATAGGTCATTGCTTGTAGTGTAGATTATTGATGAGAAGTTGTTGTCACCAAAGAATATAAATTTGAAGGCATGTACTAATAAGTAAGTTGGTATTTCTTTTTAATTGGATTATGTAGTTTTCTTTGTAGAATTGAGCAGAGTTGATAGGATTATTTCCCTCTGACAGAGAAACTTCTGACTGCTTCCTCTCTACTGTAACTTCTGAACATACAACTTATACATCATCTTATCCAAATAAAGTTTCTAAGTGAGCTGTAAATCTCTGGAAGATAGGACTTTACAGTAAATGTATTCAGTTGAATGTTTCACTGTAGTGTCTAGGACTTGAGTGGAACCTTAGATTAGCTGTTTATTGACATTTGCACTTGACTGCTGGGACAGAAGCTGTGGATACTTTTTGCTCTAAGTATGTTATAATTCTTTCGGTTGTAGCTGGGCAATATAGTCCCTTCCTTGTGCACCTAAATAGGATTTGGAAACCCTGAATTATTTCATACAAGAGTATTTATGGAAATCATTGTTGCTGTTGTTTTTAAAACAGCACTGACTTGTCCAGATTTTGTGCTTTCATCCTAACAACTTATACATGAGCCATCAATGTGCGCTCACAGTTCAAAAAGCCAATTGGATCCTGGACTACATAAAAAAAATGTGACCAGCAGGCTGGGGACAGCGATTCTCCCCCTTTGGTCTGTTCTCATGAGATCTCACCTGGAGTACTGCATCCAGCTTTGGGGTCCCCAGTACAAAACAAACGTGTTCGTTTGAATGGGTCTAGAGGGCTACAAAAGTCATCAGAGGGAGGGAACGCCTCACCTACGTGAGCAGGCTGAGTTGGGGTTATTCAGCCTGGAGAAGTCTCCAGATAGACCTTCTAGCAGCCTTCCAGGACCTAAAGGGACCTATAAGAAAGATGGAGAGAGACTTTTTACCAGAGTCTGAAGTGGCAGGACAAGGGGGGAATGGCTTTAAACTGAAAGAGGCTTGATTTAGATTGGATAGGAGGACATTTTTACAGTGAGGGTGGTGAGACACTGGAACAGTGTCTAGGTTGCCCCTAGAAGTTTCAGGTATCTCATCCCTGAACCTGTTCAAAGTCAGGTTGAATGGGGCTTTCAGCAACCTGAGCTAGTGAAAAATGTTCCTGCCCATGGCAATGAGATCACTCTAGGTGAGCTTGAAAGGTCCCTTCCAACCTAAACCGTTCTACAGTTCTGTGATTCTGTGATCCTTGGTCCTAGTTGGTTTAGCTATGGATAAATCAAAAAGTTACTTCTAACCATTGTGAAAGATACTCAGAATGTAGTTCAGAAATTGAGACAGCTGAATCAGTCACTGTGTAAGTTGATCAGTGCCTCTGTGGAAGAAATGCTTCTATAAGGAAGTGGCAATACCACAACCGGGCAAGTGCAGAGGTCAAGTGCCCACTGAGGGTATTCATCAGTGCTTTGTGTTGCTCTGGAGGTATGAGAGGTATAAAATTCCTTTGCAGCATACTTTTTTGTTCTTGTTGACGGTGAAGAATAGCGTTGTTTTATTCTGTAAAACAGTCTTTATATATGTGTATTTTGTAATTCTCCTGTGTTAAGGCATTGAGTTGATTTTTTTTTCTGCACAAACTGTTGATATTGTGAAAAATTAAAGGATAGGTATTTATAGATGAAGAAAGTTGGCGACTTAGTTCTGAAGCTGGAATAATGTAGTAGAACAGAGGAACGTTTTTTTTCCCCAAATAATCATCATCGTGGCTAGGCTTCATGAACAAAGATTTAGGAAGGGCTCTACCCATGCTAACTGCAAGCATTTTCCCCAAATAGACAAATCAAAATCAATGCCAATTTTTCTTTCTGAAGATTAAATGAAAAAACACTCAGGAGATTTTTTCCTCTATTTTTCCTTTCTTCTACCAATACCAAGCTCCCCATGAACTACTCCCAACCCCCCCAGATTTTACATTGTGGGAGACCTAGCTTAAATAGGAAACTTTTTTCAGAACTGAATAAAATATAATATCCTAATCATATTTCCCTGCAGCCTTTCCTTTAACTCTGAGAAGAGTAAGATTTTCTCCTTAAGATTGCCTTCTTAAAATGAAAGAATAGATAATACTCCTCTTCTACAGAGATGCTGTCAAGAGAAATCTGTTGTAACTGTGACTTAGAAGTATAGACTGGCAGCCTGCCCTCTGAGCTCAGGAAGGCATGGCACCATGCCCAGACTCTTTTTCTCTGAGCTTCAACTTGTTCACGTCGCTGTGCAAAAACAACTAAATGCTTTCTTCTAACCTTGGTTATCCTGCGGAAGACTCATCTGTACTACCTAGAGGTTTCTATTCTGTTCATTTCAACTGAGAATTCACTCCTACTCCTCATTGTCAGCTTTCTTCCTGTAGCCAATGCATCTTAGCATCCTAACCTTCTTACAGAGACCATCTTAATTCAGCTCAGCTGTTGGATGGCTTTTCCAACCTCATAGCACTTTTTGATGAGCCTCAGGTAGGGGGTAGCTAATCCCCTGGTAGTTATTGTGATGATGATCTGACTTGCCTGATTGTGAGTTTAGTCAATCTTGAAAATGTTAAATTATTGGATGCTTTGGTAATTCATACTATATAAATACCTTGAATCAGGTAGTTGGTTTTTTTCGTTTGTTTGTTTTTTAGATTAGTTTGCTATTAAGTGATTGGACTGTAAGAAGTTGTAATAATGCTATAAACAGTGACCTTTCAAAAAAAATCTTTTTCACTCAAGTAAAAGGAATTCATATTTCTTGAGATTCTGTCCCTAATGGAGAAAAAGGATTAACAACAAGCAAGGAGGTGACACTAAATAGTATTAGAGTAAGAATACCATGCTCTTGACATTTTAGAGTGATGCAGTGTGAATACTTAGCCTGGCTGACAATCAGAAGACAGAATTTTTAAATGTAACTTCAGTTTTATTAATTTAATTTTCAAAATAAAACACTGAAAAGATTTTGCAATATTGAAATTTGAAATAGCATTATATCCCTAATCTCTACAGATGGTAGCTTTAAAACTAATACAAAAGAACTGGTATAAACTTCGTGAGAAATTAATATGAGCTGTGCTCAGTAATTCAATGAGGAAAATGCAGAAAGCTGATGACAGTTAATGAAAGGTCTGTCATAGACTCTTTACGCCTGCGTCATCAAGACCTGCCTGACACTGCCAGTCCTGAAGTACTTTGTCTCATCTTTCTGAAATACTTGTATGGTGTGTCTTGCTAGTTCTAGCAGGGCAGAAAGGCAAGTGGATCTGGAACTACCTTTCCTGAGAACATTACTGTCAGGCAGCCCATTTGCATTTGAATTTGTTCATCTGGCAAGGGAAATCTGACCCAAAGTGAAAACAGACTGCAATTTCACTTGAAGACTACTACATACAAAAACTATTCCATGGATGTTACCCTGGAAGAGTTCAACTAGGATTTTGGCAGTGCTGCTGTTGTTGAGGTCCTGGAGTCGTCATCAACAATTCCCTAATATCAGCTTTTTTTTGTAGCAACACCAGTCAAAAAAGTTGTTAAATGTTTAGCATCATCAGGTAGAGTGTTGAGAACCAGACAGAGAGTGTCTGCTTTGTGTTTTTCTATGGTGTACAATACCAGTGTGCCCAAATCTTGACAGTTGTGTGTAGGTCCAGTTTCCATACTCCAGGAAGGATAGCAGAGGAATAGAGAGGGGCCACTAAGTCGATGAAGGGGAAGTAGCTGTCTTTGAGGACTAGCATTGCAGGGATTACTCATTTTGAGCAGAAGACTGGTAGAAAAGATGAGTGAAGTTTTAATATTATAGGGCTAGTACTGAAGCTCTTGGCATTCAAACTTTGGAAGGGATTAGCTTAAAACAGGTGAGAAAAGTACTTTCCAACAGAATTAAAAATGTGAAATTTTTCATGCCATAAGAGCTTGTGAGTACAGATAATATGAAATTATTAATGAAATAAACCCCTGAAAAACCAAAACCCCAACAAATTCATGGGCAGTAGGTCCATAGATACCAAAGGGGATAAACAGAAGTATACTCCAGCATGTCTAGTTTTGTGATGGTCAGTGCAAGGGATTGTTTAAGGTATAAAGTGAAGTGGATGGAAGAAAGGAAGCCTAAATAGCTTCTCTGGTTGTCAGCATCCAAGACAAAGTGTTGTGCTAGGTGTTACAGTGGTCTGAACTTTTTTGAATTTTTTTTTCATGTTTGCTCACAGTTTTCACTGGGGTTTATGAAAAATTTGTTTGGATGAAAAGAAAAGGCTTGCAACTTAAATGCTGCTGAGAGAATATGGCAAGACAAAGTGATCTTCGTTTTAGCTGCCTGGGAAGATGCTAAACCCAATTCTAGATGCCTTCCCATGGTGCTAATCTATTCCAATGGTCAAGGGGAAAGACTGAAAATTCAGAACTTCCCAATTGCCACAGAAGGCTGATATTAATTACAGGCATTTGGGAAGGTTTCACAGGCATCGTGACTGTTCAATGTTCTGGAAGGAAACCTCAGCCTAAAACCTTTCAGTTTGATTCACACTCTTCACTGATTCACAAAACCAAATAGTGAGCAACTGATACAGCTTCTGGCCAAGACAGTCATTGCCTTTTGTAGTGAAACACTGTCCTTTCAGTTAGAAGCACTGTGTTCTGGACACTGAAGAAACTCACTGTAGATTCACAGGTTGTAGCCTATATACTTACTCTGTAGCATCAATCCTTCCAATCCTGAGCAAGTTAGACAAATAAAGATGTTTTTATCTCCCAGAATATAAATGAGCATGCAGTTTGAAGTGATTCAATTGCAGCAGTGTAGAAATCTGAGCCTTTAGGATGGAGATAATGGCTGTATGCATCCATTGTATAACTTAACCTTGTTCAACAAATTTGGAATCTGTTGTCAACAAATCACGGGAAATCAGAGTTGTGGGGTAATATGAAGTACTCCAGAGGTCTGAGCGCCATCACAAACTAGGGATCATCTTTCTCAGTCCATGTTTGTGAACTCCTGTAAAACATAAAATGTGTAATACAATGAAGAGCAAACTTTACCTCCCCTTCACTAAATAAAAAGAAGCAGGCTGTTGAGACTGCTGATACTTTCTTTGTATCACTATGGCAATTTCCTTTTTCCACACGCAACCTTAAGTTCTGATATTACTGTTGCATGCAATATCTGCATATTTTCCCTATGTGATCATTTGAGTCTGTTGAGGTCTGGGTTTTGCTTCTGAGTTTTTATGAAAGACAATAAATATATTTTGAAAAACCTAAATAAATAAGAATTTTACTTGTGGGACATAGAACTGTAATTCTAGCCCTCACAATTTTAATTTGTTTTCTCCTTTAGGACCTCTTTCAAGACACTAAGCATCTACCTGGGTTGCATGCACAGTAAAAGAATAAAATCTATGGTGTCCATTGAACAATGAGATTATGACTTTATCTACCTGCTTTAAACCATGCGCAGAGTTAATTTTGGTGATGACACTATTCACTTAGTGCACTGCTATCTCATTACAGAAAAATTAATGGCATGTAAGGGTCTCTTTTCTTATTTTGATGAAATTTTGTATAATAACTTTCCAATGTCTTTTATATGACAGTAAATTATTACTAGGTTGTTGTAGACAAGCAAAATCCTCATTCCTGATTTGAAAAGGACAGTTTTTAAAATTCTGCTTTTCTGTATCTGTGTTACTTTTTGCTTGGCTTGCTTAAAATAGAAGGAAATACAAGATGAAAGGCTGGAATAATGTCAGAACAAAACTGAAACCATGCTGAAAGATGCAAGGAAGAAGCAGAGAACTAAACCAGATTGTCACTTAAGTAAAGGCTACATTTGAAATTCGAAGTCACCGTGCCAAACCATAGGGTGTAGTTAGTGCATTGCAGTCGTCTGTGACTGCAGTTCTCATAGGAAACTGGGAAATGAGATATGTGTAAAACTAACAAGCTACTTTTTTTTTTTTTTCAGTAAGGGCTAAGTAAGTATAACTGAGGGGAAAATAAAGCTCCTTTCAGTATTAGCGTGAGCACTTTGAATCAAAGTCTTCTTACAGTTGTGTTCAGATATCACTGCTATGCATGTATCTCAGCTGGGAGATGAAGGAGACCTTACAACGTCCTGAGTGGAAGCTTGAAAGAAGATTGATGTTTATGAGGTTGTGGGGGAAAGGAGTTGATGGAGACTGTCATAATGCAGTTTATGGATGCATTTTTCACCTGACTTTACCCCTTTGTGGTAAATGAACTTTACCATAAAACCAGCTTTCCAAGGTTCGGGTTAAGCTGGTGACCAAAGTAAGTGCTGGAAGCTGGGCAGCCCTAGATGCATGTATTGTTGTGCCCTGTCCTGGTTTGCACAGGCTGCACACAGATGGCAGCATCCCTACTGGTGCTCCCATCAGTGAAAGCAGATGGTAATGGGCAACTGTGCCTGCTCCCAGCCTGATGTACCTGCTGGCCATGCACTTCACTGAAGCTCTGTGCCATCATTCTTTTTTGTTCCCTTTCACCTGCATAAAATCTGTGTGCTTGTGTATCCTGGAGGTGTATTTTATCCTGCAGAACAGGAAAACAACTGCACGTACTTCTGCAGTTTATATGATTTGAGACATTGCTTTCCCAGCTACACCAACCATTGCTCACTGCCAAAATGCCAGCAGACAGGCACGTAGCCAGTTGTTTGCTGAACTCTGTTAAGGTGGTCTAGACCAGTTTTGTGACTGTTTTGCAAAATCTTTATAAAATAGCCTCAGCTTGGCAGCCTTTTATGAGAGGCAGCAACTCCTGCAGTTATGTTGGCAAAGGGTATAATAATGAAGATCTGGGAAAGCAGCAGTGCAAGCTGGGGAAGGATGCCTGCACAGTCCTATTTACTGTTATTTCCATATTCAAAGATGTTTTTTTCAAAATAACATCTTACCCTGTTCTATTCTATCTCAGTATTGGAGTTGTGTTGTGCATGGACTATATGTACCTTTTTTTATTTTCGGTAGCTATGCTGTGTTTGTGGTTGGAGTGATCCAAACTACATGGAGTATACAAGATGTGCATGAAGCTAATAAAGCCCCACGATATAAACAGAGTGACTTTTAAATGTAAGTCAGGAATATTTAGTTGAAATATTAGCATAAAACTTAGGTAAAAGAGCCTAAGCAGGCATGAGTAAAGCTTCCTGCGATTATGCCCACATAGTCCACATGGCCTTTGAGGTTCTCAGTCAGTGGATGTCAGAAGCTGAACCAACTGACTCTGTGTATCAAAGTGAGTTGTGGCTCTTGAACCTGTTTGGATATCTGAGTCTGGCCAGATCTAAGAACAGACTTAGAGAAACGTAGTCGTTCTGGATTTGATATTGTTGTGTGGGTCTATTTCAAAATGAATGAGTATTGCTTAGGTATATTATTCGTGTTAGGGTCCTCATACATTAGATTTTTATTTTTTTAATGTACACTTGAGAAACTGGGTTTCCTAGGCAACTGTGGCCACCTTGTGGATTCTTCAAAAGAAAATTATATTTTATATTATAAGAAAGTAGCTAGGATAATTTTGATAGTTAAAGACTATTTTGTTGTGTTACTGGTCCTGTTTAATAACTTTCAGTCAACACTTTTTACTTCTTAGAAATTAATTATTGTTTGTAAATGTAAGTAGTAGGACTACATTTACTACTAAGACTGTTAAATATATGCTTTCCATTATAAAGTTACCACTTCTTAAAATTAAATTGCTGGGAAACATCCTAGTGAAGGTGTGATGACTTGACCTTGTCTGCCTGCTGAATGTCCACCCAGCTGCTCTCACTTGCCTTTTTCAATGGGAAATAGAGAAAATAAGACAAAAAAAATCTAGTGGGTCCAGATTAGGACAGGGATATCACTTACCAGTTACCGTCATGTGTCAAAACAGACCAGCAGCCAATCCTGCTGTTACCACTTTGCCATGTAAATCCAGTGAAGAAGGCAGATGAGACAAAGCAGGATATTCACTTTCCAGTATTAGTCTGCTTGTCATACCTGCTCTGCTATGTTGCAACATATAACTCCATCCTGAGAACATCACCAGCATGTGTGAAACTCCTTGGCCTGGTTAATGGAGCCTTGAGTGGCTCAGATCAGGTTTCTCATGGTGCGTGAGGTTCCCAGAATTGGCAGGCCTCAGGACACTCACAGTCAGTATAATCAGCTCAGGATCTCTGGCACTTATACAGGTTAGGTAGATGGGATATTCAAAGTCACGGCTTGTGGCTGGCTGCTCCAACTTTGGGTATGTTGGTACTTGAGGCTTCCAGCCACCTAACTGGGAAGTCAGGTAAGGTTTCCTTTCAGTTCTTTGAAAGCTAAATCCAAGGTGGTTCATTAAATCAGGCTAAATTCAGCTGATGGCTCTTTCCAGTGGGACTTGTTTTGCCAGAGAATTGCTGAGGGGCTCCATTTCTGAGTATAAAAGTGCGTATTCCTAAAGCCACTCTGAAATGACTGCTTAAATGGAGTAGTGGGGGCAAAAGATGGTTTGAAGAAGTAATTTGTAATTATTATAAAGCCTCTTCCAAAAGGTACCTGACAAGGTGATACATGTGTAATCTATCTTATTTCCTTCTGTCATGTAATTCGTTCAAGGTTGGACCACAGCGGTGGGCTGTTATCATATGACACTGTAGTACTGGAGGACTGCATCTTGCTAAGGGCAGACAGATACAAAGCAACTAATCAGAAACTCAAATAGAGTGCTACTTTAGGGATACACCAGGAAAAGGCATTCAGGCTTTTTTTCTTTTTTTTAAATAAAAATAATTACATTGTACTGTAAATAGAAAATAAAGCCTAACCCAAACAATTTTTTCTTCACTTATTCCTTTTATCATCATCCTGCAGTATTGTGTTGTAAATCATGTTTATTTTTTCTGTTTCTTCGTTTTACTCCTGTATGTCCTGCTCTAATTAATTTAGATGATTACTAATTTCAAAATCACTTGTGGTCCGGCCTTTCTATAACTGCAGAGCTACCTTTTCTTTAATCAAAAGAACTTATTTTTCCTACATTTCACTCAGGAGCTCATCAGCCATAGCTGCTTTTCATTGTGTTGCAACTCTCCTCAAAGATAATTTTACACATTTTCAGATGTCCAAGATTCTTCACCTTAGCTGACATATTAAAAAAGTTTTCAGTTGGTCAGCTTTAATAGATTTTTATGCATTATTATACTTGATAAGGCTTTTTATTTCTCTTCCTAAGTTTTTCTTCCTGAATTCAGAGTAAATAAAATTACTTATTTTTCCTTCTTCCACACTAGAAAGAGAGCTTTTGTATCAAATTGATAATATATGAAAGACAATATTCCATGGAAATGCCTTTCTAAAGACTTCTTGAATTTCAGTAGAAACGTTAATTAAAACAAAAAACTTGATGATTTTTGATAAATGTGCGCTATCTCACCTAGAGATTTTTAAAAAAGGTTGAAAAGTTAACCATACAGTCATGCCTACACCCAGATCCTGCTGAATCAACCAGGTATCATTTATCTTTGATTAACTGAATTTGAACCTATATCATAAACAAGCATTATAGGTAGAAACTCATGCAGGGAATTCCCCTTAATCTGTACCTTTCTTCTTGTAGATTACTGATATGAAGTGTTAAACACTTACACAAACTTCCTTTAATACTTCATTTTCTGGTACAATTTGACCTATAAGAGTTAGTTATAGAAGCAGTGCCAAGCAGCAAGCAGTATTAGAAAGAACAATTCAAGAATGGTATGAGATAGTAATCATAAACAATATTGCATCTGCCTCACAAACAATCTATCACTTGTCCGTTTTTGTTCCCAGTGTTTAATGGTGGAGGAGTGGTTGCTACTGCTTTGTTCATTGTACTTCAATGTTATACCACATTTTCTTTCTTAGTAGTAGTGAAGTGTTTCTAATGACTTGCCGTGGTTTCAGCTATGGCATTATTGTCTTTTATTCAGAGGGTTTTGGAGTTTTGACCCCAGCACTGGATATCTGTGGCTTTATTTTTATCTCCAAAGCTCTCTGGTCAGGACCATAAAAATGTTGGCAATTAAGTGGAAGAACTTGAAACAGTCTATTGAGGAGGACATGTGCTGGCACAGTGTGCTTGGAATCACTTTTTTTTAAGTGGAGGATGCAAAGGCAGTATATCCCTCTCATCTCTGCATTGCATGAGTTCAAAGGGACACTGATCAAGTGTTCTGAGGAGGAATATATTAGGTGTTACTCAGTAGAGAGACTGTATGAGGATCAGGAAATGCTTTGAAAACAGCTGAAGACTAGGTGAGTAACAGGTGAAGAACTAGTGCTTGCAATGTTTTTACTTTTTCTTACACTGATGGCACTGGCTGGAGCTAAACAGGGAACTAAATAGCTCAGTACAGTAACAGTGACATACCTGTGTTTCCCAAAAAGAAGCAAGGACAAGTATGAGAGGGTGGGGGATAACAATTCTTCTCATTCCTTAGAGCATACTTTGTCTCGTGTGGGTTGTTCAAAATGCAAATTTTTGATGAAAATTACCAATTGAAATTGTTCTTCAATAGAATTTTCTCAGAGACATTAAAGTAATCCCTGAAACTCTGCCTCCGAGCACTTACCTCTGAGCTTCCTCTGGTTATATAACTCACACATAAAAGGCTTGTATAAGTATTTCAATTTTGTGGAACATGACTGAGGTACAGTGAAATGAGTTGTCTGAAATCACGCAGAAAGTTTGTAGCACAGTGAAGGAATTAGGAAATTTAAGGAGTATTTAGACTAGTTGAAACTCTGTTGTGTTTATGCTGCATGTATATGTTAGTCTATAATTCAGATGCTGGCTAAAGCAGGCTTCTGGAAATGAGTCCGGATGAATAAAACAAAGATGACCAGTTTAATCTCAGGCAAAGCAGAAATTACAATCCTGGAGTTAGACCTTTAGATGATATTTCCTGAAAAAAATAAGCAGTGTGAAAAATACACTCCCAATCCTATCTTGAACTTATTTTAAAAGGGAGCTTTCAAACAAATAGGATTTCATTTAAAAGTATCAAGTTGGCAATTCTTAAGATATTGTCCGGAATGACTGATCTTACAGGATGCATTCAAATGTATAAGAGTGCAAAAATGTCCAATTTTTTCCCTTTATGCTAACCTTAAGAGAAATCTTTTGCCAAAAGATTTAGGTGTATAGTCCTTTCTCCAGAAGTACATGCTTACAGGATGTAAGGCAAATACCAGCCTGGAAACAAAGTAGTTTTCTATAAAATTGTCAGTGTAGAGGAAAGTGTATGTAATATTCATAAATTGCTTAAATTCCTTCCCACTGAAATGTGTCTGAAGATGAGACACGAAGCAGTTTGAAAGTTCAGGTGTACTTGTCTTGCTTCAAATTCTTACCCTTTGCAGTAGAATTGTTCAGTGGAAAACAGCATGACAATAATAAGGGTCTCAGACTGCAGAGTCAAATGTAGATCCTTATTTATCATTGTTAAGTAGCAGAATGGAAGCAGTGAAGCACAAATTCTCAGTGGATTACTTTTTTTTTTTTGACAGCTGAAAAGAAAAATGCCTATGCCATTAGAAATTGATGCTGCAGTCCCTAGAAACTTGAAGGGGCTTTTTTGTGTAAAACAGAAAATGGGAAAAATAAAAGCTGACCGTGGCTTGGAATCCCAGATGTTGGCACCAGACAATCAAAATGATGCTAAATGTAATTACAAAGCTGGGACTGAAAGAGCAGTGAGATGTCATTAAGCCACCTTTTTGTTTCAGTGTGCTCTACCTTTGTCTCACCTGGGTGCTCCTACGTACCTTTGGATGTAGCTGTCTGCTCACTTTGGCAGTGAGGAAAGATTGGGTGGAAGGAATAAAGGTTGAATGAGCTTGTCAAGCTGTTTATATTGTGCTTAAGTGAATACTCGTGTTGAAACATTCCCACAGTCCTGCTCTGTTAATTTTTTTAGCTAATGACCTGGCCAGAATACCGTATCATTCCCTTGTAAGCAATGTACTTGAGTTTATTCCTCAGGGGAAGGGTTGTTGCATTCTCAGGTTTTATCCCATTGCGTATTAAGGAGGTAGCAGAGATGCTTGCCCAGACTCAAGTGCCATGGCATGCTTCTGTATTCTGTAAGTCTGACATAGCCTCTCTATTTGCCTTGATAATTTAATCATTTCTTAATATTTGAATCTTGTCTATTGCCTGTAATTAAGAAAGGAAGAGGCAGTGGTGACTGTGTAAGAGAAGCACAGACAATAAGACCCTTGTTCATTGGGTTCTTTCTCCAGAACAGTTGTGAGGAAGTTTTTTTGGGAGTTTTGGATGATTGCACAATAGAAACTAATGCAGGGGAGGAGAGGGAAGAGAGAAGAGTGAGGAATGAGTTACAGTGTGTGCTGTTAAATCAGGATGGAAACTATTGAGAAGGAGGATTTTTAAGTTGCTCTATCCAGATATCTTTTTAGTGACCTTGTCAAAGTGCTAGGCTGTTTCCTTACCAGTTGGGCTACATTATATCCCAGGTCATCAATTTTACATAAGCTTTTCTTTGTTACCAGAATTCATATGCCCCAAGTTCTTCTGACTGGGTAAACGTTTAATCAACTGTGCTTTATCAGTTTAATGTTACCTTGGTTTCACTATTACAGTTTTGCAATCATTTTATCAAAATTTCCTGGTGTAAGTAAACTTGAGACCCAGACAGTGTGTCACCATCCAAAAAGCAGTCAGTCTTTGTACCCCATTTTCCTACTATGCAAGGTCAATTTCTACTTTCCCACTTAAGATAAAGCTGGTTTATGTTTTGTGGATAGAAAGTAAGCAATTTTTCATGTAATTAATTTGTTTCAAGTATTCATATTCACTTCTGTTTGCCCAGAGGTCAAAAGAGTGCTGTGAAGAGCTGTGCTTTTAAAGAGGCTTTTATTAGAGCTAATTAGGATACGTTATTGTCTTGTACAGAGGCTTTTGAGTGCAAGTCAGCTGTAATCCAGGCACTGCGTGAAGTTCTGTCAGGCTTGCTGTCTTAGAGTAAGTATTGGCCCATGAAAAATGATAGTAAACACTTTTCCCTGCCATATATAGTTTTCTCTTACGCCTTTATAGTAGACATTGTAAAACACAAGTTAAACTGTCCATGTGTATTTTTCCACCTTTTTTCCTTTCAATTTCCCTTTGTGTGTGACAAATGAATTCCACTTTCATGACTTTTTTTTCGAAGATAAGCTAGGATTCTTTCAGTCTTTGAAGCCAACAGAGAGTGTTTCACTCCTGAGCGCAGCACTTGGGCTCATAGTTTGGGAGGAGGAAAAACATATTCAAAGATGCTTCCCATAAACTTGCCTGCTGCCATTTTCCATGGCAATTCATTAGCTGCTAGGAAAATGTAAATGGGCCCTTTGGAGCTATTATTTTGACAGCCTTATGCTGGAATTTTGTCTTAAAAGTGCTACACAATGCAAACTTATCTTACATGGATGTGGTTTTGCATATTTCAAGGTCTGTGTTTGCTTTCTGTGTCATTAATACTTCTAGAAAAAGAGCAGAGAAAAATACCATTTGTCACATCTTTGGCAAACACTTTCCTCCCTTTTCTTTGTTTTAGATAGTGAGCTAAAAAGCTTGTTTTGTTACTTTGGCTTACGATGTTCACTCAGTCATTGTTATTTAATAAAGTTGCATCTAGATGATTACTTTTGTATGTAACTGGATTTTTAAGCTCATTAGAGAATATTTTTGGTAGTTGTGAACCAGTGCTACAGTATGTGTAATTTTTATGACTGCATAATCAGAAGAACTTTAGAGTAAGACTCTTTCTGCAAGAGTGTTTTTAATGAGGGAAATTATTTAGGTTTTAGTTTTTTCTAAATCAAGGCTCTCTTACCAGTTCTGTTGCTTTATCTTTCTGTGATGGTACTTCTCAAAGAAAATATGAGTTTGTGTGTATTTCAGTTACCTCCTGGTTTTGGTTTTTTGTTGTTGTTGTTGTTGTTTTTGTTTTGTTTTGTGTTTTGTTTGTTTGTTTGTTTTTGTTTTTGTTTGTTTTTAATGGACTTCTAATGCATGTATAATTGTGTTAACACTGTTCTTTCTGCTACAGCTCAGTTTAGAACTCAAAGCAGTGTTTTCAAAGCCAAAACTGCTTTCTCTTCTTTTGGCAGGATTGTAAAAAAAATAAAATAAAAATAGTATCTTCTTGTTAATGAAAAGTGTTAGAAATGTGTCACAGTGTGACTGTAGAATGCTGTGAAACTGACTGGGGCAGTCCGTAGGTCATGCTGTGTGTCTTTGTTTTGTTTTGGTTTTTAATTCCCTTTTCTTTTGAGTGTTCACTGACTTTGGCCCATCATATTTTTTTTAAACAAGATCCAGGCACTGGATTCTTTCAAGCCAAGCCAGAAAAGTAGTTCCCAATGGGAATATTTGTGTTCTGTTCAAACCTACTCACTGAGAATACACTGAGTAGGTCACTTCCATTCCAATATTTTTTCAGAGTGCTATAAAGTCCATAGTAGGCTCATAACAGTGCTTCAACATTGCCTTAAAAACAAACAGACCCAAAATAATAAAAAACCCCACAAATCCATACAAAACCATAATATATTTTTAAATGTAGGAACATTTGTTAGATAAGGGAAAAGTATTGAAGTGTGCCATTCTCAAATAGCTCCATTCTGATTAGACCTTTACCTTGCTAAAATTGTTTTTAAGAAGAAATTGCTCACCTTGCTTACCTGGCTGATGTGTTTCCTTCCTGCCAAGTACTTCTGCAACACCTGGATCATACGATGTCAGTATGGCATCCCCTTTGATATTGTCAGGAGAAAATTTTTTTAATTTGGAGAGTATCCCAAAGTGAGACAAAAACAGGCCACTGATTTTTATTTTTGTTCCTCACCTTTTCTACTCTCCTACTCTTTCCCTTTGTTGTTGCTATTTGCTGTCTGTGATGCTAGAAGATTTTAATAGGGTTAAATGATATTCCTGGATTTTGAAGCACTGTGGAAATTTTTCTGCTTCATTTCCAGAATAACCTTTCAGACCATCAGGAATGCTGGGCACTGACTTTAAGTGTGAGGGCTGGAAGAGTGTGAGTGGTACAAGGTTGGGTTCTGGGGAGGGATGGAGAGTGCTGATGCAGGAGCAGGTGCCAAGGCAGCTGATGATGTTGCTGGGAGCTAAAGCCCTCCTAGCAGTCTTTTGGCATCCATATATATTCCGACAGAAAACATTTGAATGAGACTCATAAAAAATATGAGCCCTGAGAGGTCTGAAGTTGCTTTTACATGCATCTAGGTACTTCCATGTAATTCAGGATTGGTTAGGTATAGGTGTGAACCCAATCCTTCCCTCGGTTGATTTATACCACTGTCATGTTTTCTGCTTGGTCTACCTGAACAGGAAGTTAAGTCTTGGCATATACCCTGTCAAGTAATAAAAATAGTGGAGCAAACTCAGCCTACTTTTTATTTGTGCAAATCTAAGGTAAGTGAAGTTAAAAGTATATAGTTAAGCCAATTGAAGCTTACAGTTAGGTTATACTATGATCCCCTGATGACTGAGATAATTGGAGAGCTTTTCTCCAAGAACTGAGGATTTTATTGTTTATTTCTGCTGCTATAAGGAGTATTCCCTAGGAGCCCTTGAGGACAGTCAGCTGTGTATGTAACCTACCTCCTAGGAATTGGACGTAAGGATACTGTTTAGCATGTCTCACTGAAAATTTTCAGTGCACCTCTGGTTTACAGCACCTTACAGAGGAAACTTGGCAGAAGAACAGATTTAGTGTTTCCTGCAACATCCAGTTACCAGGTGTATCAGCATAGGGATGGTGGTGATGACAGTGAAGAGAAGCAACGTGCTGTCTTTTGGGGTTGTTACTGCACAGGCTATAATGTCTTTTGCATCAGGGAATTAGGGAATTGTAAAAGTGGCAGTGTAAGAGCTGTGTGATCATACTATTACTGGGCACTGCTGTGAAATATGAAGCAGTCTCAAGAGCACTTTAGATGTAAATATAAAGCTGGTCATTCTAGGAATATTTTCATATGGTAATACCATTGGGTTTTCTCCTACTGGTGCTATTTTGGAGAAGGTGTTCGAAGGAGACTGTTTCGCAGCATCCTAGATATTTTGAACATAGTTTACCTGCTGTGAAGCCAAATATTCAATATATGCCATAATAATCCTTTGAGTGTAATGACTGTGTAATACTGACAGCAGTTTAAGTAGGTAACCCAAAGGAACCTCAGTAAAGATTTCATCATAATTAACTCATTTGCCATTAACTGTGGTACTGTGGTATAGAATTAACATGGATTGAGAATTACATTGCAATTTACAAAAATATAAGATGGAAAATAGCTAGCAAGCCATCTGACAAGGAATATCACTGCATGAGAATTTAAATCAGCAAAGCAAATGACAGGACTTGTTATCACTAGTGACCTAACTTTTCTTCAAGCATCTGAGAAGCATGGTAATTCCAGTGCAAACACAAGTGTGTGTGTTTCTACATTTGCATAGTTTTAAATCACCCCTCCCACACTTTAAAATACTTGAATAGTTAACTCGCTGGCAGCAGAGTTTTGAACGCTGTTTGCCATGACAGCTGTTTGGCAACTGGTTCTATGGCAGGGATGAAACAGCCGACTTCCGGCAGGTTGCCAGCAGGTCCTGGCAAAGAAAATGAGCTAAAAAGAGGGAAAGACCATGTCATCTCAGAGGATCCCACGTGGTAAACTCTCATAGCTGTGCAGCAGTTAACACTTGGTGCTGCATTGTCTGCTGGCTGAAGAATGCAGAAAATGCAAATTAAATTTTAGAAATGGGCAGACGCCCAAAGTTGATTTGATTTGGTCACAGAGCAGTTGGAAGCAGCTGGTCTGCTGTGGTTTAAGCTTATCACATTCAGTTTAGTTTCACTGTTTTGCCCTTTTGACTTGGTTATGATATCTAGCGCACTGTCTTGTCTTCGGACAGACACTTTGCACCTCAGGATAAAGAATTCTTTCTCGTCTATGCTTACAGTCTTTGATACACTGAAGCTTTGATCACTTCTTGAGGCCCCATTTGAAATGGATATAATAACCAATGTTTAATAATAACCAACTTCTGTAGTGCTGAAATATATTTTTCTCATCCTTCTGCCACTTTGTTCTTTATGAATATTCTTTCACTGAAAGCAGAAGGATCTTTTTATAACCTTGAACACACTTCTGGAGGCCCATGTATGTGGGGAAGTCATTATCAGGCAAAAATAAAACTTTAATGGGTGTGCAAACAGACTGCAAATTTAAGCATCTGATGGAATACAGTGTGAAAAAAAGGCCTCAGGCAGCTTGTAGAAGGGACATGTGCACTCTCCCAAGTTTCGGTTAAACCCTATCTCCAATTTTGCAGTGATTTTCATTTGAATGTGTGATTTCACTTGAGTCTGAAAGTGATATAAATCAGAAAATAGGCATGTCATCTTCCAGTTTGAACAGACTTGTATATTGTGTAAGAGAATGCCATGGGCTTTCACACACCTCTTATCCTGTTGCAGAAGTGAGGAAGAATAGGAAAAATCAGCAGGCTGGAGAGAATTTCTAAGAGCACAAAGTGACTACTGCAGCTTTTAATTTCTTTAATAGACATAAAAGCTAAAGAGCTGGGATTGGGATGCTTTAGTAAAAGCAATCACTAGATTTTAAAAAGAAGATAAATCCAAGCCATGTTAATGTAGAGATATGTCAGTTTTGCAGCCATTCTGCAGAAAAGTCTCTTTTCGCAGAAAAATGTAATGCTTGTATCCTAAATGGGAAGAGTGGTGCTAGTGGTAGGCTGTATTTAACTCCAGGGAAAAGTAAGCCCTTGATTGTCAAACAGTTTTCTAAATATTTGTATGTTGGTCTTGGCATAATTTCCTGTTGTTTCACTGAATGAAGAACAGAATTGTTATTCATGCAAATAAAATTTCTTTATCTGTCATGATCTTCTATCTTTTTCAGAATGATACTGTAAGGAACACAATATGGATGTTTAATACTTAGCTTGTGTTAGATTATAATTAGAATAATCCATTGGAATTTTTATTTTCCATGAAAATCTTCTGAAAAAGACACCTGTTAGAAACAAGCACTACACAAAAGAGAAAAAATTACTTAGGAATAAGATTATCTGTTCAATTTCTATAGGAAGCTGCAAATCCAAGACCGAAGTTTCTTGTCTCAGCCCTTTTCTTCTTATTCTCCCAGGCCACTTGCTCAGTGTGATCTCTTGGGAGTCAGGACCTCAAGCACAGGGAACTTCCTGAGACAGTGACCTGCAAGATGCCTCAGTGGCAGGGCTTTCCTGGAACTGCAGTCCCTAGAGACCTCAGGATTTGTGATGTGGAGGCAATCCAGATGGCAAGACTGCCTGGAAACACTGCAAGCTTTGTTCCCTTTCAGGTCAGCAGCCAAGCTGGCTGGAAACCTGGCAGGCTTTTGATAGGACCTGCTCCTCTTGCAGCCAAGTCATATATTGATGACTGCCCTGCTGTCTCTTCTAGTGTTTTGTTGTGTTTTGACCAATAAATCTGTTTTGAGATGTGAAAGCTTTTCCAAAAAAGGTTCCACAAAATTTTCGACTTTCTGTGAATTGGCACTGGTACCACAAATCCTACCGGACTTCTTTTTATCCTGTTCCTAAAATGGACTGCTGCATGACCATCAGCTACAGTTCTCCATAAGAAAATGCCAGTTTCAAAAAATACCTTTGGATATATTTAGAAATTAGGCAGAATGTAAAAGCTGGGTCTTGTGCTCTCTATACAGACTTTTCTGTCAAAGTACTGACCTTTCCTGGTAAGGCTGAGGTATGACTTCTTTCTTATGCTGCCTTAAGTTTTTATACAAAAGTTAACAGTTTTCCTAATTTAT
The DNA here is from genome assembly GCA_013396735.1 of Grallaria varia. NCBI lineage: Eukaryota > Metazoa > Chordata > Aves > Passeriformes > Formicariidae > Grallaria > Grallaria varia. Next base: position 78,771 of record VWZG01005871.1, on the reverse strand, counting down.
CTTTCATATCTACTTTTTTCCTCTCCTCTCTGTATTTATAGTGTTGCACGATAATTTTTTTTTGATTCCTAAGACATGAAACTACTTCTACTTGAAGTTAGAGATCAGACCTCTAATTGTATAAACACTCTCCAAGACATGAATTTCAAGAAAGTAATAGATTTTTTTGTTTGTTTATTTTCATGAATGCTAATGAAATTTTAAAGGTGATCTAGTCTAGCAACTTTGGGGTTTGCCCAAATATCAGAGTACCAGGGACTGGTAGTTTCCTTTTGTGAAATTGTCTTTATAGAGGTGGCTTTCAGCCCAAAAGCAAACCATTTATGATGCTTAGTGGTGCTGTGATAGTTTGCCAGAATGGATGTTGGAAATGGATTTTGTTGATTGCCCGGAGGAAAAAATACCAATTGACATTTGACTAAGTGGAAGAGTGTGACTGCTATGGATACACAGAGTCTATGCGTGAAGTGTCATGGTGTGCCCTGCACAGATCAGAAGACCAAACTGTTCCTCAAATTCCATGGAGCTCAATGTCCTCAGGCCAAAGTGCCTGCTTAGATACCAGTTTCCCAATCCAAGGGATGTCTTTCCCCATAACCTCTAGTTCTTCTATACTGTGTTAGTTGCACCTTGATCTTCACATAACTTTTAATTTTGCATATCCCTTATGACATTATCCGTGCTTGCCAGGCTTGAATAATGTATTAGGAGTAGAACTCTCTTCAGTAAGCCATTTGAGAAACCTCACACTGGATCTAAACCCCGCTAGTCGGTGGAAATATTTTCATGACACTTTACTTGACACTAATCCAGGCTTTTGGTAATTATGTTTTAAAATTAAATGTCTGTCTGAAAATTCAATGGGCCACAAGGTTGTGTTGTAGGAGTTGGTGCTTGTGTTACCAAAAAGTTAAATGTTTTCACTGAAGACCAATTATGTAATATAATTGGAACAGTGCACAACTAGTGCCATGGTAATATCTCTGCCCCTTTGATTACAAAGCCTGACCTTGCTCTCCTCACGCACCCAGATCTCTCATTATAAATGTGGGAATTTCACACAAGAGACGGCATAGAGTTAGACCATTCTTGAATATACATTCCATTTGAATGCTTTGATTATAAAAATACTTTGATTTAAAAACAAATAAAATAAAAAAAGAGTCTGATTTTATAAGAGCAAACAGTGAAGATTAATTTAATCTGTAAAGAAACTTCTCAGGATTTTATATGTAATACAAGCTCTACCTAATCCCCTCAGCAGTACATGTTAGTATTCTTGCCTTATGTTTGCTGCTATGACTCTATGGATTTAGTACTATCCTGACTCCAGTCTACTGCAGATAATACTTGTAGACATGCCTTCCAAGCTAATACACTCTAAGGAAATAATTGTCCATGTATTTTCAGTGTATGAGATTTTCTTTTCTTTTAAAATGTTGCAGTTATTATTGCATGAGCTAATATTAAGATTGTTTTATACAGAACAAACTAAAAATAACTCCTTCAATTTTACAAAAATGTCATCCTAAAAAGTCTGCGTTTAGTGATCTGATGTAGAAAATCTCTTCCCAACACATGGACCCACTGAAGACAAGAATTACTCAAAAGTCTTTTCTTTCCTGAAGGTCTCTTTCTAATCCTTCTTTGCAGCCACATCTCTTTTTCGTCAATGGCTTGATCCTGCAGTTCTGATGAAGCGTGTTGAAAACAGGTTATCACTCATATGTTTTTTCCTCCTTTACTCTGATTTTTCCATGTCTTTTTTTTTTTCCTTCTTATATATCTCCTAACGTTTTCTGGGCATTGTTCATGATTCTTATCAAAGGCTGTTAATAATTTTTAGTAAGGTAGAAAATTTTCTCTGATATTGTTTCCCTGTGCTTTAGGTTTTGAACCTTTCCTTTGTTCATGTGGTAATGACTTCTCTCCCATCAGATAAAACATTCTTCCTTAACTCTGTAAACAACAATAATTAATGAAAGCAAATAAATTTAAGCATGTTAAAAGATATCAGCAATGTCAGACATGGGAAGAAAAGAAATGCAGGGCAAATGTAATGGTTTATATTGTTTTGTGCTTTTCTCCTAGTCTTTGGAATTGAAGGGAGCTAAGCATGTGAGAAATAAGCAGAAGATGCTGAATGAGAGAGTAGTGTTTCTGGAATTAGGTGGCTTCAGTTCTTAGGGTTAAGAACATATGAAGCAGGCTGAGGACACTTGAAGGGCAGAGCTGAAAAGTGTCAAAAAAACTGAAGCATAATTGTTTCTGTTATCAACAGGAATCACACCTGGTGCTTCCTCTATAAAATATAACATACCAAATAATCTATATTCTGTGTTAAAAATGGTTTAGCTTTTCCAGTAGCATAGCTAGTATTTTAGATGGGTGGCAAATAAGTGACAATAGTCCACTGTTGGAGATGTTCATATATTTTATAGGAACAGAACATATGTTAGACTCATAAAATGACTTTGGAAACAGGTAACGATTTTTTATTATTTGAAAATAACAAGAAAAAATAAAGCCAGAAACGCAAGTTACACAATTTACAGGTGTTTTCTTTGATTTTACGCATAAAGGTTTTTGCTGTTCAGGTTGTTCAGAGATTCAAAGATTTGCTCTACGTTTTTCTGTAAATTTTCAAGTAATATCCTTGTGCACATGATTTTTGTGTTTTGTACCAAGGTTGCTTCCACAAAATACTGTGGAATGAGAGAGATATTCCCACTGATGACATTTGTCATATTACTGTAAGTTTTCATGGCTGCAGCAGGAGAAGCTGTACCCAATTCACAGCAATTTTCTCTGTGCAGAAATAAATAGCTCCTTTGTAGGTCCGTACCCTTCCTTCATGGTCAAACACATGGAAGGACTGGAAGCTGCATGCATCTGCTGCCTCATGCATAGCTATATATAAGTCTGAGGTATGGCCTTTTTCAGCCTGAAACATAGGGGACAAGATAGGCTGGCCCGTGGGGTGGCTGCTCTCTTGACCGACTACAGCTGTAGCACCCTTGTGAAGAATCAAGGGGGAGGTTGTGCTGCTGTGTTTTAGGGCTGAGATGTACAACTGTCTGATGTGTCTCTGAATTCAGCAGGCTTGTGGGGCATCTGGATGGGACAGGTTGCAACACTGTCCTACTCTAAAATCCATCAGTTTGGGAGTTCTGCTAAAGCTCTGGCAGCATGACAGCACATGTTCTCCCTTGCTCTTTGGATGCTGCAGGTACTTGACTGCACGTCTCAGTATTGGTGACAGGCAAGGTAGAAGGACTGTAGTGGGACAGCACCCACTACAATACCCACATGTGATCAGTAAAATTCCCCTAGACAATTGCATTGTATTCTTTAAGGATAGAAAACCAAAAATTTTATTATAAATTTCATGGAAGATGTGCATCCATGTATTGATGTGTATGCCTCAGAGCAGGGGCTAGAAAGATTATACCATCAAGTGTTACAAGCTGAGTATGCTTTTCCTGTGGATTAGATCATATCCATGAAGTGGAAAATACTGATCATAGTAAAGCAGGCAAATGGTAATTTACAATTCCACTTAAATTCAGGATAAATAATTTTTTTTTTAAAATTATTTTTCCCCCAGTCGTGTGGCTGATTCAGGAGGAAAGTTTTCAGTAGATTAGCAGCATCACAATCTTTCTTTGTACACCTTTCCATAGATTATGATTTATATATTAATTTCTGTGATTATGTATACTGTGTCTTCTATAAATAGGTCTTAATTTTTTTTTGCTTTCAGTTTTTTGAAAATAATGTCTTGTTGCTAATAAAATATGATCTCTGTAAAATGTGATTTAGTTCTTCAGTACTCTTCTTTGACATCTCAGTGTGGATATATGCCTTAATACCATTTTCATGTGAAACTTTGGTGTCAGTTATTTGACTAGTTTACTGCCACTTATTTGTGTAACATCTCTTCTCCATCTCTCAGGTGCAGTTAAATAACATGGATCATCTGAAAAAACCTAAGCTTTCCTTACCTAGTTTATCAACAGGGAGCTGCAATGCCATAGAGACTTAGAGAGTCTTTGTGCTGCCTTTCAAAACTTCAGCACTGTCATAGTTAAATTGTCTTCCTTGATGGGTTATTATTCCTTTCAGATGTAGATCTAAACAGAAGCTGAAAGGAATATAGTCTAACTCTCACACTGATTTCCTTCTTGAATACTTCATACTCTGTAAAAACGAACAGTGATGTTCTTTGTGGTGTTCCTACAGGGGAATAAGTACAATTGGGTCATCCAAAAGCAGTAGATGGACCATGACATTACCTATTCAAACAGTGGCCTGTATGCATTTGCCAGCAAATCCTCTCTGTGCACAACAAGCCTACTGTTTTAGCAAGTTACACAAGAGATTTTGTCTTTAGATTTTGCTTAAAAGTTTCCTTAAAATTTATATGTATGAATATTTATAAAAAGGCCCAAAGAGATACAGGTAATTAACTGTAAAGATGCTCATTTTTAGAAAAGCATGTTACTAACATAACGTACTAATCAGTAGGAATATTCCACCAGTGCCCTTCTTGGTGCACAGCCACACAGTGAGCAGCCAAAACAGCCAAGTGGAATGGTTGTGTTCCTTACCAGGGAGGAGCTGCCTCCTTCATTGGCGAAGAGGAATAGCAGGATGCAAATAAAAATACAACTCAACGGCACCAAACCAGTAAAAGATCAGAGTGCGGACATCAAGGTCAGGGATTGTGGAAGTTATTTTTAAAAGACTTTTGGGAAAATGAAGCTCTGAGAAAAAAAATTTCCATTGCCATATGTAAGGCAGACTTTGTCTCAGGTTAATGCATGTCAAAGCAGCATTATCTTTATCTCACTTCTATCAAACCCATGGTCTCCTCTCCCCCAAATTTTCATTGGCAAGGAAAAAGAAAGGTTTTCAACTAAGATATACACTGCTGCTGCAGCTCCCCAGCTGTGGCACTGCTGTCCGGTCCAGCTCTGATCTCAGGGAATCCCACAGAATTACAAGATATGCCAAGTTGGAAGGGACCCACAAGAATCATTGTTCAACTCCTAGCCCTGCACTGGGCCATCCCTAAGAGTCAAACCATGTGCCCAAGAGTATTGTCCAAATGTTTCTTGAACTCTGTCAGGCTTGGTGCTGTGACCACTTCCCTGGGGAGCCTGTTCCAGTGCCCAGCCACCCTCTGGGTGAAGAACCTTTCCCTAATGTCCAGCCTATACCTCCCCTGACACAACTTCAGGACATTCCCTTGGATTCTGTCACTGGTCACCACAGAGAAGAGATCAGTGCCTGCCCCTCCTCTTCCCCTCACAAGGAAATTGTAACTGCAGTGAGGTCTCCCCACAGTCTCCTCTTCTTCAGGCTGAACAGACCAAGTGACCTCAGCCACTCCTCATGTGGCTTCCCCTCAAGGCCCTTCACCATCTTCATTGCCCTCTTTTGGATACTCTCAAAGAGCTTAATATCTTTCTTAAATTGCACACAATATTCCAGGTGAGGCCACCCCAGTGCAGAGCAGAGCAGGACAATCCCCTCCCTCTACCGGCTGACATTTCTTTCCCTGATGCCCTGTAGGACATGGTTGGCCCTCCTGGCTGCCAGGGCACTGCTGACTGAGATTCAACTTGTCATCGCCCAGCACCCCTGGTCCCTTTCTGTGGCACTGCCTTCCAATATCTCATTCCCCAGTCTGTCTGTACATCCAGGGTTGCCCCATCCCAGGTGCAGAATTCGACTCTTCCCATTGTTGAACTTCATATGGTTGGTGATTGCCCAGTCCTCTTATTTGTTGAGGTCTCTCTGAAGGGCCTCCCTGCCTTTGAGGGACTTAACAGCTCCTCCCAGTTTTCTGTCATCTACAAACTTCCTTAGCATCCCTTCCAGTCCTGCATCCAAGTCATTTATGAAGATGTTGAAGAGCACAGGGCATGAGATGGAGCCCTGTGGAACTCCACTAGTGACAGGTCACCAGTCTGATGTAACCCCATTCATTATTACCTTTGGTGCGCAACCTGTGAGCCAATTGCTCACCCACCACACGATGTGTTTATCCAGCTGTGCTGGACATTTTGTCCAGAAGGATCCTGTGGGAGACAGTATTGAAAACTTTACTGAAATCCAAAAAGATTACATCGACTGGTTTCCCTTGATCAGTTAGGTGGGTTACCTTGTCATAGAAGGAAATTGCGTTTGATAAGCAGGACTTTCCTCTCACGGAGCCGTGCTGGCTGTGACCAATGACTGCATTGTCTTTCAGGTGTTTTTCAATGCTTCCCAATATAATCTTCTCCATGACTTTACCAGTCAGTGAAGTGATACTGACAGGCCTGCAGTTTCTGGGGTCCACCTTCTTGCTCTTCTTGAAAACAGGGACAATGTTGGCCAGCTTCCAGTCATCTGGGACCTCTCCCAATTCCTAAGACTGCTCCAAAATCATTCAGAGAGGTTTTGTGATGATATCAGCTAGCTCTTTGAGGATTCTTGGATGAATCGCATCGGGTCTCATAGCTTATTTCAGTCAAGTGCACTGCTCTGCTCTTCCTTACCTTCCAAGGCTTTTCACAATCACTCAATCTTTTCTTCTGTGTCCGGCCTGCCATTGCCCTAGGAGGTATCTGGTAATGCGGATGATTGCTCCAATGTCTTACAGCAAGATTCCTGTCAAAGATCATTGTCAGGGACTGATAAGCTACCACCTGTCTTCAATACACAGAGCCAAGGGCCAGCAGACCTCTGCTTTACCTCTTTGCTGGCCCTTCCTATGCTGCCACTGTGTTCAGAGGCCCTGTGGGTGTGCTGAGCCAATACCTGAGGGTTGGTGTCTCTGACATGGCAATCCTGGGGCAGTTCTCCCAGACTGTGAGTCGCAGAGTGGAGCTGGACTGATGTTTGTGCTCCTGAGAGCCCTACAGCTGCTCGTCCTTCTCTCTGGTTTCTCTACCCTGGCTGTGTTTGGAGCAGCTGCTGGGAGTGCAGAGACAACAGCTGTAAATTTGGCTTTCTCTTCCATCATGACCTACTCAGGGCATACTTACCAGTAGGACTGAAAGCAGTGCTCTTTGAGTATCTTCTCACCCTCTTGCCTTTGCTTCTCTCATACTGTCATCCTCCCTGCTGCCAGTGTTCTCCTCCAGCACCATTTCTTATCATCTTGATGATAAAATAGGAAAAAAAGTATTATTGAGTCTCCAGGACATGATTGTGCAAAGAAAAGCCAGAAGAGTAAAATACAAACTGCCTCAAATCAGAGAGTAACTAAAACTCCAACATTTGTTATTTAAGACCTGGACTTTAAAAAGCCATTTTTGGGGAGGAAAGCATTTCTTTGTCCACTGTGTACCCCTGTGAGTATGGGAAAAATCAAGATAAATAAGAAGGTCTGTGAATAAGATGGTAGCTTCCAACTGTTTATCACTGTTTGTTACAGAAGAGTAGCTAGGATCTCTGCTTTTAATAGCTGAGGCAACCTGGGTGCACCTTGCTCCTTTTGTGTATTGTGTAGCATTTTTGAACTACTCGACCTGTTTTCCACTCACTGTCACCGTTTGCAGCATCACACAGAGCATCCTGGGGAGCTGCAGGGCTCAGTTTACAGGTGGAGGATCACTGGGAAGCCGGGGGGCTGTCAGTTCATGAGAGGAATAATGTGATGTAGCTGTCAGACAGCTGTAGCTTGTAGCGGTATGTTTGCTTATGCTGGCAATTTAGATGGCTCACTAGAGATGTTTTATACCTCCTGTGTTAAAATCATAATTGTTTTTACTAGAGTAAAGTTCTTTGATGTTGGCTAACTACCTTGAAATTGCACTTAGCTTAAGACAATTGTAAATAAAAATATTCATTTATAACATAAAAATAGGTTATAGTTTCAAATATACAAAAAAAAAAAAGGGGAAACAACAACAAAGAACAAGAGCAGCAAAAGAAAAACTAGCTATTAGTTTGTTCCTAAGAACAAACATTTCCTTGAAATCTGAAAAACCTCCTTCCTTCCCTCCAGCTGACTAGCAGCAGATTTCCTGAGCTGCATTGTCAAGGGCACTGATTTTTTTGCCTTCGATCTCAGATTGCATTCGTCAGATTACACCATTACACCAACTTCTAGCACCATTTTTTGGCGGGGGGTGGAGGGGGGAAGGGTTGGTCTGCAGAGGTCAGAGTCACATTTATACCTCTCAGGAGCATATTAATGTCACTTATCCAGGCTGTAGTTCCTTAACCCTCCTGAGATATGATGTCCCTTTGGCACATCAGGAGCTGTCCTTTTTACTCCATAGGTCCAGCAGCAGCAGCTTAACTCAGTAAGGAAAATTTTCTCACCTGCCTTGTCATCCCCATTCTCACTGTGAAATGTCTGTATCTATTAAATCATATTTTTTATCACCTTTTGTATAGGTTATCTAATCTCCTAAATTAGTCTTTGAAGGACTCTGTTCGCTCACTCTTTGACCTGTACTGACTTGGAGGTATTCTAAATGTGGTTATGCATTTTTGACTGAACCTCAGAAAACCATCTATAACTGTTGTCTGTATTATGTTTGGTATTCTAATCAAAAAATCTTAATACCACAAAGCTTTGGGCCTTTCCATCTTATTGTTGACATGTCTGTGTGCTAAGCCTTTATAGCTGTTTTTGTATGTTTAAAGTCCATTTTTGAAATTTGCTTCTGATGATTAAATGCATCTTAATGTGGAACTGTCCTTGACAAACATTCTAAATGTTTCAGACACCATAATTACGTTCAGCAAATGCTAATATTTTTTAGCAGACGTAATGATTTTTCTCCTTAAAATGTACAGAACTGAATTCAGTAAATTATGTCAATGCAATGTTTGATTTACATAGATGGAAGATCTATAAGGACTGATAGTAAAAGATGCTGATTCACTTTTGACTTCAGCCAAGGTAATAAGGTTGGCCCGAGAAAAAAATGATGAAAAAAAATTCCCACTAATTTCTCTAGACAAATTAGCATTATCTAGTGCTGTGTTGTCTTCCAATATGACAAGAATATGTTGGTAATGATAAGGAAACGTGGTTTGGGAATTACAGTGATGTTGAGAAATGGATAAATGCATAGTATCCAATTAACACCAAGTGTAACAGGAGCACTTGGAAGATGTTAAGCAAATTAGTCTTGGTGTGCTGTGCATAATTCCTAATTCTTTTTTCCAAGATAGCTCATGTATGTAATTTTCCAATAATCTTAGGTCATTCACTTGAAAATGTTTAGCTTTGCTCCCTTTGAAGGCAATGACAGAACCCCAACTGATCTCGAGGTTAAAATGTAAGAATGAAAGAATTGTTTATAGTCAGCACCTACTTGTGTGGTTTTCTCTTCTAAGAATTTATAGCATTGAGTGGCAATCCATGGAGATTTCAACATAAGGTATTTTGGCTAAAGGGTGAGTGAAATAATTTCTCATGCAGTTCGCCCTCTGCCAGCATGGCAAGGTGCTAAATGCTTCTTTTCTTTCTCAAGAAAAACTCCACTATAAATGAGCAGAGGGGAAAAAAAAGGAAAAAAAAAAAAAAAAAAAAAAAAAAAAAAAAGGNAAAAAAAAAAAAAGCCTTATAAATTGGTTGGAATGACGTCATTTACCCTGCTGGATAATTATTCTTTATAGACATGTTTTACCCTATTGTGCTTGTACATTTCTTTTTGTTACTTTCTCAGGTGTCCCTTGCTGTTTGAAATAAAAAGTAATTACTACTGTCTTTACAAGAAAATAATATCAGAATACTAACTCTTTTTGTAATACCATGTCTGATTAAAAGAGTAAGTTCATTTGAGAGCAAAGAGATTAATCTTCTGTTTGTTATGAACAGCCAGCTATTCAAGTAAGAAAATAAATGCATTATTCTGTAAGAATAGGTTCTACAGGTTTTCAAATCATTGGGGAATGAAATATAGTATGACGGGCATTATTATAACATATCA
>VWZG01005871.1:48274-68733 GCA_013396735.1 Grallaria varia | reverse complement strand
ATAACATATCATGAAGTACATTGTTATACCATAGAAAAAATGGGTCCCAGCTATCTGAATTTTAACTAAATTTAGATCATCTGCTGATGGGGATTGAAGCTCTATTGGTATGTGCACTAACTGTACTAACCTGTTGTACTCTTTGCTTGTTCGCATGTAAATCAGCTGTTTGCTGACTTGAGGAATTTTGCTTTTATTTTTCATGTTTGTACAAAACACAGAAATCTGATCTGAATATTTCATTTATTTCTGTTTGAAGAAACTGATTATCGAGGCTTCTTGCATTTACTGATTAATCCTCAGTGCTCTCTGAACCATTCTCAGTCTGTGCCTGGGGAATCCTCCCTTTTTCTTTTTTGCTCACTGGCATCTCAGCTGTCTCCTGTCCACTGCTTACATGGGAGAAGTTCTTTTCCACCATCATTCTGACTGCTTTGTTTATAACCTGCCTCACTAACTGCCCTTTTTTTGACCTTGTATAATTTTATTAAAATTATATTGATTTACTGCTTTCTTACTGTCGATGCCTTTAATAGTCATCTTACTGTGCCTCTGTTTCCTCACTTCTTTATATACTTTTCTCCTTCCCCCTCTCCTTTCCTAACAGCTGCCCAATTCTTGTCAGGTTCTTATCTGTTCTTTGCTAATTTGAGAATGAGATGTAATTCTGCTTACAAGAAGAATGCAGTAAATTCTGCATCTCCCTCTTGTTCACTGAGTTTATCGACTTGTCCATGTCATGTTCGAGCAATATCATGGTACCTGTTGTACACCAGGTATCCACTAAAGCCTCTCTCTCACTCCCCTCTGCAACTGGCTGGAGAAGAGAATGTAGGGTTCATGAATTGAGATAAGGAGTGGGAGAGATCACTTACCGATTACAGTCATGGGCAAAACAGACTCGAAGTGGGGATATTAATTAAATTTATTACTAATAGAATCAGACACGAGTAATGAGAGTAAATCTCAAAAAAACACCTTCCCCCCACCCCTCACTCCTTTCCAAGTTCTACCTCCTCCCCCGCAGTGGTGCAGGGAGATGGTAAATGGGGGTTATGAGCAGTTGTTGTTCCTGCCACTGCTCAGGGACAGGGGTCCTTCCCCTGCTCCTGTGGGGTCCCTCCCATGGGACACAGTTCTTCTTGAAGTTCTCCAATGTGAGTCTATCCCACAGGATATCCCACAGCAAACTGCTGCAACATGGGTCACTTTTCCATGGGGTGCAGTCTTTCAGGCACAGGCTGCTCCAGCGTGGGTCCTGCGCAGGGCCACTTGTCCTCCCAGGGAAATGTGCTCCGGCATGGGTTTCTGTCTCCATGGGTCAGTAGGTCCCTCCCAGGACCCTGCTCTGGAATGGGCCTCCCACAGGATCCCAGCCTCCTTCAGGCATCCACCTGCTCCAGTGTGGGTCTCCTCCACAGGCTGTGGGTGGATCTCTGCACCCCTGTGGTCCCCCATGGGCTGCAGGGGCACAGCTGCTCCACCATGGGCTGCAAGGGAACCTCAGCTCCGTTGCCTGGAGCACCTCCTGCCCCTCCTTCTGCACTGACCTTGGGGTCTGCAGAGCTGTTCACATGTTCTCACTCCACTCTTCTCTGTCTGCAATTTTCATCTGCCCAACAGCTTCTTTTGTTTTTCCTTCCTTAATACGTTATCACAGAGGTGTTGCTGTCATTTGTGATTGGCTCGGCCTTGGCCAGCAGCGGGTCTGTCCTGGAGCCGGCTGGCATTGGCTCTGCTGGACACAGGGGAAGCTTCTGGCAGCTACCAAAACCTGGCTAGACAAACCCAATACTATATCTTATATCATGTTAAAAGTTTTTACGGTCATACCCTTTGATTTGATTATTGTTCTTATTAACTCAGACTCTCACCTGGTCTTTGTGGTCAGAATGATGAATTCTGTAGACATTGATGCAGGCAAAGGGAAAGAGAGGAAATAAATACATGAATTAGAGACTGGAGAGGGTGCAGAAACAGAGAGACCATCCCAACTGCATGTTGCTACACTGTACACATCTGGCAGCGCAGTCAATTTAATAAAAGTGACATGTAGTTTTCTGTATCTTGCACACCTTCCCTCTGCAAGTCCCACTTACTCTGTGTGCTTCATAAGAAAACACTGGGAACCAAGTGTGCATTAGCAAGTTGTACTGAGATACCTGAACAATAAAGTGCAGAAAAACTCTGAAAAAGAAGTGGTATTGTATTTACCACGGGATAAAGTAGAATGATCAGGAAATAAAACAGCCCTTTTTGTCTAATTCAGTAATATCCTATCTTGTTTACTGTGCCTGTATTGAAACTGTGATCTACATCTTAATTTTCTGCACAATTGTCGGCTGTCCAATACTCATCTTGTGTCTACAGAACTCTCCTCAGTATCCTGTATTTTCAGTTAAAACTTAAATTAATTCTGTTCTTGGTTTATAGCACTTGCATATGTTGCATGTTAATTTTTTCCTAAATTAGGAACACTGTCTATCTGACTCCTGCAGTCCTTTCAAGTTTTCTCTCGTTCAAGATTTAGATTTTCCCTAATAAAGGATACACAGATTCCTCTGTTCTAGTCTTGGCTTTTCATGCGTCTAGTAGCACGGTCATTATTTTTCTTCTGTTTTAAAATTATCGAACGAAAAAGAAAAGAAAAAAAAAAAGAGGGATACAATAGAATGGGTCGTCACATTTGCTGATTATCAGGAAAGATAGCAATACACTTTTCATGTTAAACTGAATTCTTCTAGTTGTCTGTTTCTTTCCTGAATATTATAAATTAATATATCTGATCATGTAATAACTCTTATGTGGAAATCCATGGATGTTTTTTCATTTTTTTTGTGTCTGATAGTCACGATGGCTGCCACATTTTTCTGTTTATCATTTTAACAGGCCTTGGTAGTTTCTTTTCAGTCTTGTAAAGGCATTGCATATAAAAAGTCTACATCACCTATAGTAAGAAATGTAATTTAAAAAAGACATATACACTGGTTGTAATGAAGAAGTTAATCATCGAGTTACTACTGTGCCAAAGATAAGCCTAACCATTTATCAGACTGTTGGGATTTCCTCTCATATCTGGCCTTGTTATTATTCTGCTCTATGGTCTCCCACCACTAGTGAGAGCTTCTTCATCTTACCCAGTTAAGGAACTGCTGGAGAATTCTACAGGCAGCCTAAAAATAGTAATTTTGGGTGTGGGAGGAAGCAAGCAGTACTTTCAAATGGCGCAAAACTTCTACTGGTAGTTTTGTGAACTTCATCAGTGCTGCATAATAACATTGTGTGATTTTAACCTACTGTTTTCAATCTATTAAAAAATAATTACAGATTAGTCCACCCATATCCATTCAGTTACAACGGTATATAAGGAAGAAAGAAAAAGGATTTTTTCACTTTTCTTGTTCTTTAAGGGTTTAATCCAGTGGTAGAAGAATGGGAGGAACATTGCCTGCCTCATTACTAATCAACGCATTTCCAGTGAAATGGGAAAGGAGGAAAGTGGGCAAAGGTTGGAGGAAGAGAAGAGAAAAGAAAAAGTTGTCTGTCTCTCTAGAGATCAGCCAAACTCTGAGTGATTGAGGGATTGGATGTGGTTTGTTGCTGCTATCTCTGGAGCAAACCTCCCATCCATATCTTACTGGCAAGTTCATCTGAAAATTCATTTTGAAAAACTGCTGTGTTTTTTCTGCTGTGACTCATGTAGAGAAAATTAGTATAGCGTCCTTCTTGCTAAGTATCTACATCTGCTATGGCTCATCCCTAGCTTCCCAATGAAGCATACAACTACCAGATGTGATCTGAAGAGTGGCTTGTTGGCAGCTGGATAGTATGGCCAAGGTTTGATTGCTAAGCAGTATCACTTGTCAAAACATACGAGCAATGTCAAATATTACTCTGCATTCAACTTTTTTTTTTTGCCTGCAGTCTTAAATCCATAAGTAATACAAAATTGTAACATCTGAAGGAATATAAAAAGCTTTGTTACACTGAAAAAAAATGGCATAAATGAGGAGCATCTGTCATATATTTAAATCCAGTAATCATGGTGTTTTTCTCATTATTCAAGTTGCTTTCAGATAGTTCTGCATTTCTGTATCAAATCTTTCAGTTATATGTGAATTATAAAATGCTAAGATGATAAAATTATTAGATATGCAGTAGTTTTTGACACCAGGAGACACTGGAATAGTAACAAAATATTTACATGTCCTGAAAGTAATAGAGTGTGTCAGTTTTTGACAGCAAATCCTTATTTTAAACTGTTTTTGTTTGCTAGGTTAATGTAGGAAACATTTCATAGGTGCTTTTTCTAAGTCAAGTTTTGAGCCTTGGAAATTGAGATGTGAAAGCAGTGTCTACACTGAGATGACGATCTGTAAATTTGTGTTTATCTTAAGAAAAAGAGCTGTCCTAGTGATGGCTGACTAGTTCCAAGATTCCATTTAAAAACCTCTAATTTCATTGAATTGTAAATTTGTACAAAACATAAAATTGGCCGGTTTCTCTCTATAGGGAGAGGTGGCAGGGAATTTTTCCAGAAGGGCCAAATATGCCTTGTTTTCTGACCTTTTTTATGTTTTATCTCTATTTTTTGCTAAGCAGGACAAAATCAAATGCATTAAGTGTTTTATCACCAGGTTTAATACCAGCTCAGTCTTTGTCCCCCAGTCTGAGATTACTTGTGCCTCTTTCTAGTCTTAAACACTGATGCAGTCTTTTTGGAACTAACTATTTAGAACAGCGGGACCGTGATTCAAAATGTGCCTGTGTTACCTAATGTTCAGAGAAAATAGCTTTGCAATGCACTTAAAGCTTGTCTAGATATACTTCCACATCTTTTTCTCCATCAGGAGAAAATACCTAACATGACTAGTATCCCTTTATTGTGAATAACCAAACTGTACCTTTTCTTTTTTTATTTTTTATTTTTTTTTTATTACTGACAATGAAGTATTCCCTCCTTTGGACTCATCTCAGAAACCTAAGACTTTCTTTTCATTCTCACACTTGAAATCTTTGTTTATGACATGGACAGCTACCAGCATGAGTATTGTTGTTCTCTGTTCTTCCTCTACTCTCCAGCCTAGCAAAAGCTTGCAGTGGGAATAATGTGACTTTCTAACAGGTGAACCAGATTTCACATTCTTAGGTATTCCTATTGTGGCTTCCTTTTGCCTCAAGTTTAGCTACCACTTCTCCTCAGGGTTCATGCTGCCTCTGTACTCACAGTTGTCCATTTTTCTCATTTCTCTTTATTCTCCATTTCATGCTACTGATTCTGCCTAGTGTTTTCATTCTACCATTTCTCTGGGAACTTTCCTCCCTCCTCTTTTTTGTGCTGCTTTAATGCTGCCCTTCAACATGTGTCAGAATTTCCTGCTGACAGCAATATACAATCCTGTTTTCTTTCCATTTAGGCTTTCATTTCTTTTGCAAAACCCACTAATGATAGTTACCCACGTAATAAAACTAAATATTTTATATAATTAAAAAAACCCCAAATGAATGATATATTCTAAAATGAAAGGCCTGTTGAGGTTGCCATACACCAGGTGTCACCTCTTGAAAAGTTTGTGCCTTTCTTCCATTCACCTGGAGGCTGATATTCATATTTGAGCAGCCAACCATGTATTTTTGGCACACAGACTCCTGGAGAAGTGCCCTGCTACTGGTGGGTACATGCTGCCCCATGGACTTGCATAGTCAAACAACACAACTGAAAGGCACAGACCCAAGTTATGGTGTAGCTCTCTCTTGTCAACCAGTCCCACATGGACTAGTGCTTGTCAGGAGAGAAGAAATCACAGATGTGTTAACCGTATAGACAGCAGCACTGTTCCCAGTTAGTCTGATGTAAATATCAAGTTAACAGCTTGCGGCACTCAAGAGTCTGTCCTGTACCTTAATACTCTCTGTAAATGCCTATAGAATCATAGAACAGTTTGGGTTGGAAGAGACCTTTGGACATCATCTAGTCCAACCCGCTTCTGCAGTCAGCAAGGTCACCTTCAACTAGATCAGGTTGCTCAGAGCCTTGTCCAGCCTGAACTTGTATGTTTCCAGGGATGGGGGTCTCACAAGGGCAGAGTAGAGGGGCAGAATCACCTCCCTTGAACTGCTGGCCATGCTTCTTTTGCTGCAGCCCAGGACTCAGTTGGCTTTCTGGGCTTCAAGAACACTTTCCTGGCTCATGTCCAGCTTTTCATCCACCAGTAACCTGCTGTCCTTCTTGGCAGGGCTGCTCTCAATCCGTTCATCCCCCAGACTGTATTGATACTGGGGATTGCCCCGACCCAGGTACAGGACCTTGCACTTAGCCTTGTTGAATTGTCTCTCTCATTCCATGCAGGATGGAGGATGTAGTCTAACCTGTCACATTAATGATACTGAGTTCCATCATCCTAAATTTTTACTCTGGCTATTCAATAGATAAAAACATATGTTACAATCTGAAATGAGACAGATCCAAATACTTATTCTTCACATTTTATTCATGCCAAAATCAGAGATGCTTCTTCTTCCTTTTTCCTCTGTCCTCTGAAAAGCATCCTTTGTCCATTTCTCCCATTAGCAGGTGTTTACCAAGAGACCTCCTTGTTTCGACCAATATGGGTTGGTGGAAGCAGGATGTTATTAGACCTGGCAGTCTGTATGCCTGACAGTACCACCAGAAATGAACTGTCAGGAATGTCTCCACCAAAAAGTATTGCTCAAAGGGCTTTTTGTCAGATTACTTGACACTTGCTCATGAACCATGACTAACATTGCCTCTTAAAATGCTCTGTATTTTTATTTTATAAGCCATATGGCTCAAACTGGACTAGTGTTGTATAGGTGTGAGAGACAGTCTGGATAGATTTAATTACTTTGGACTTCTGAGCTTTACAGTAAAAAAGTTTCCATGGTAATGTAATTACTGTATTGTGTTTTGTATAATTTATCCTTATCTCCTCCTGGTTATTTCTTGTTTTTTTCACTTTCTTTTGGAAAACTATGTTTTCAGTAAAAAAACCCCCACACCCAAATAATTAGTTCTGCAAAATAATTGCTGTGCGTATTTTACCTAAAACCAGATGTGAAATATGTGGCTATTGGGAGCTGAGAGATTTCACCTAAGGGTTTTGCTAATGGATCACTGGAAGCCTGTGAATATATATCTTTCTGCTCTTGTGGGAACTTTACAGAATAGTTAATAGAATCTGAATTAGTTATCCTCACTAATTAGTTAGACCCTTTTCCCTTTGTAGTCCCTTTAACACTTTGTAGCTGTTAAAAATACTATGTATACAAAATAGTAGGTGAGAACCCTTTCAGATGAATAAAAGATTTAAATATGGCTGGGCTATCAGTTCCCCCTTACAAGAGCTCTCACTCAGTGAAGTGTTGACTGTAGTAAGCATGATATATGGTAAGCAAATGTAAGTCTTCACTGAGCACTGTTCTCTTAAATTTTTTTTTTTTTGATTCTCTAAAAATATTTTACTGTAGTTCTGCTGTCTGCTGTAGGTTTCTCACAGAAGTAGTAAGCAAATTCATGGGTGACTGTTCTTGGAAAAGTAATGCAGGAATTGTTCTCAGAGGATGCTGCAGCCTGGGTGTTTAGAATACAATGCAGGTCTGCCTTTTGTGTGTCCTTAATCTGAAACCGGGTAATGCGTCAGTACACATTGACTTTTTATTGCATAGTGTGGTAAATAATTGTTTGGACTTGTTCTTAGCGATGCATTTTCTTAGGCTTTTTGTCTTACAAACAGTAATTAAAATGTCATTAGACAACATGTGTAAAATCGTGATATAAACCATGCAGAGCTTGCAGTTTCTTTCTTCTGACATAAATATTCCATCTGTAAAAAAAGATGCAATGTAATACAAAGAAATGATAAAACAGGAACATGTCAAGGAGTGTACACATGAGCATGTTTTTTGCTCAATGTAAATGAATCCATGCATAAACCATGAGAGTCTGAAGATGGCTGTGAGCTCTACCCTGATTTTTAGCTTATAACATATTGAAAAATGATCTGTGATGCTAAAAGATGGTTATTTTCGGCAACCTATATCAATTTCCTCTTCACACAGCAACTGGTAGCAACTAAAAATAATCCTAGTTTAGTACTAGCTAAGAATCTGGGCACATTTGGCACACGAACAATGTGCTCAAATAAAATTTAAGATCCCCTGTTCTGCTATTTCATTCGAGCCCACTCATCAGGCTTAGTTTGCTGCCATTTGAAAGCTATTGAAAAGCCATTAACTGGCAGGACTGTGAAAGCCGCAGTGCAGCAGCACACCTCAGTGCTGGAAGAATGTGGCTGCAAGTGCACACCAATTAAATCTTTCTATTCCGGGGGATGTGGGATTAAGAGCGGTGTCAATCAATTGTGCTACAATAGCACGTGCAGTAGTCATGGTTCAAGATGCACAGAGGTTTATCGTAACTCCAGCAGCCGGGTGAGGATGACTTGGAAGCCTCTGCAAGATCCTGGAACAGAACCTACCTTAAGTAATGTATTCTGAGGTATACTGGATACCTGAGGAAGGGCTTTAAATAATGCATTTTCTGGGCATGACAGTTGTAGCAGAAGAGAATGCTGAAACCTGTAGCAAGACTACAGCCTGAGATGAAAGAATGTCTCATTACCATTTTATCAAATGCTGTAAGTAACAAAATGGTTATTTTGCTTTTAAAGCTGCCTTTTTATTTTCTGAGGTGTGTCTTTTCAATGCATATGCAAAAAGTCGAAGGCAGATGCTGCATGATGTCAACGCAGTAGTGGGGAAGGGGAGTTGTTACTTTGCATGTGAATATGCAGGCAAGCCCAGTGTTTCTTTTTCTCCTCTGTTCAGAGACAACTTCATTGTGTGTGTGATAAAGCTCTCATTCTGAACTTCATACCGATCAGCTTTTAAAACTTTTGTCTAAATTAATCACCAAAGAATACAATATCAGAAAAGAAGAAATGTCATTCACAGTGTTATGTTAAGGACGCCTTTAAGGACAACCTTGGACATGGCTCTCACACTTTTCAAGGGTATAAAAGTGAAAATAGCTTTATAATTATGAGCCCAGCTCATCATCTACTATAGATCAAGTGCTTGTATCCCCTCCTTATCAGAATATTTAGCTATTTGGTGTGACAGACTTAAAAAAATACTAACGAACTTTTAACCTTGAATCAGGCAGGCTGCCTTCTTAAAGACGTCCTGAAATTGGGATCTATGCTAAATGTATTGATTCAATGCAGAGCAAATTCCTAACAGCATTTTTTTTCAAGGCTGCTTTGCTTCCTAGCTGCACATTTTTCAAGCTTGCAGGATTTGCCTTTTAAAGCATCCAGGGTCTGAGTGGAAATTGCTGGGTTTTCATCAGATAAATGAATTATTGTTTAGACACTTGTTTTGGACAGCCGGCAGTAGTTTGATAACCATGCCTATTTTTTACTGAAGGACTTGGAAAACTTCAGACTTCACAGTTTTTACATGACAAATAGCAGATTGCTGTAAAAGGTTTTCTCTCCAGATTGTGGTCTTTGATCGCTTAAGTGTACCAAGGACATTTTTGAAACTATTTCTAAAATGCTGTGTTGCAGTTAAGAAGTGAATAATGTGGTTCTTTACTGTTTAAATATGAAATTAAGGTGTCCTGGAAGTATTTTAGTAATTCAAGCAAAAATGATTTATGTGAGTATGTGAGTTTCTTCTTGTCTACATTCAGTGGGACTTGTGTATGGACTGTTTTTACAGCTAGTAGGAAATACAAGCCTAAATCCCCTGTTCATGCAGAGAAGCATGGATTAGTTTTACTGCAGTTTTAAAGGTGCATTCTAAGAATAAGTCTTCGAGCTTGTATTGAGGAATTTGCAACATAATAACTATCCTGAAGATGTCAAAAAGCTATTGTTCAGTCTTTATTCACTTTAGAATGACTTCCTTAAAGTGAAACTGTAGCACATTTATATAGGCATATGAGTGTCAATAGCATGTTAAATAAGTAACTCTTCAATGTAACCATAGGAAAAAGATGAGGATTACCATGAGGTTCTTTTGTTAAAGGAAGCAAATAACGACTACTTGGGATGTTCATTGCATTGATTAGAAGGCAGAGATGAAGGACTAAAACACATCAGAGGGAAAGGTGAATGTACAATATTAGTTTTGTGTATAATATTTGTTTCCTCTTTTTCAAATTTGGAATTTTGATTAGTTATTTCTCAGTAAATCAGAGTATTTTACCACATAGCTCTTTTCCTTTTAAATAGTGTGCTTTAAATAGGGTGCTGACTGGAGCCTGACAGGATGGCATTTTACTGCCTCTGCTTTTTAGAATTGGCAAAAGTGCTTCGATTTCCACTTACAATTAGTGAAGGAGAAAGACTTCCTCTGTGATGCTCCTCTGAGTGTTATTATTTGACTTAACGTGCCAATATGTTGCTGATATTTGTGTTTGGCAGACAGCTGGGATCAAAGATGGGCATGGTGGCAACACTAGCAATGTTCTGAGATATGCTGAGAACAGCTGAATCTCACAGTGACTGGGACGTGACTCTTCATACCCCACTTTGCTTTTAATCCGTTTCATCAGTGGATTGAAATGGTTTGTGTATCAGAAGGAAAAGACATAGAACCAGAGGAAGTGTGATTGCAGGGTGCTGCCTCTTGGTCTGCTTTGGGGAGAGGGGAAATAGCTAAAAGACACAAATTAATGGCACTTTAAAGGTAGTATTTTATGAACTGTGGTGTTATGCACCTGGCTTTTGCATGTGTTTGCATTTTTATTTTTTTAATCTCTGCAGGAGTTAGCTATGGAGACCTGAGCTGAGAAGGGCTATTCTCTGTAGTGTTAGTACCATTTTATTAATACTCTTTCATTTATTCAGTGCATTGCTCCCATTAGAAGGCTGTGAAAATGACATGTATGTCACCATATAAGTCACCATCTCGTCATAGGATCTTTCAGGCTGGAAAGATCCAGCCTTGAAGGTATCCAGTCCACCACAGAATCACTGAGTGGTTGGAGAAGACCTCTAAGATCATCAAGTCCAATCATTAACCTTGCACTGCCAGATCCACCTCTAAACTATGTCCTTAAGCACCATACCTGCACATTTTTTTGAACAGCTCAAGGGACCATAATTCCACCACTTCCTTGGGCAGCCTGTTCCAACGTTTACCACCCTTTCAGTGAAGAAGTTTTTCCTAATATCCAATCTAAACTTCCCCTGGCACAACTTGATGCCTTTTCCTCTTGTCCTGCCATTTTTTTACCTGGGAGAAGAGACCAACACCCACCACCCTACTGACTCCTTTCAGGTAGCTGTAGAGTGCAGTAAGTCTGCCCCTGAGCCTCCTTTTCTCCAGTCTAAACAACCCCAGGTCCCTCAGGCACTCCTCATCAGATTTGTGCTCAAGACCATTCCCCAACTCCATTGACCTTCTCTGTATATGCCCTCCTGCTCTTAAACAGGAGGTCAAACCAGATTTTCTGGCACCATGCCCAGGGAGGTCTTTAATCCCACTAATACTCTGGAATTGCGCCTGCTGCAGCCATCACATTGTCTCTATCTGGCACCTGCAGCATTTAACACACAAGCTGTATGTGTGTCTGCCTGTTTGAGCAGCTCATGTTGTCACTACTCGTGCCCATCTCGTTTTTGCAGCCAAGTATCGCTGCTGCTATGAGCTGTCCCTGCCTGTGCTAGGAGCTTCTCCTTGGCAATCTGCGAGCATGAGCTATCCAGAAGAGAGAACAGTGGTGTGTAGGAGAGTATCACATATTATCTGCCAGCTGCTGGGTACCATTTTATCTCAATGATTTATGTGACAGACTGTACAAATTAATGTAATTTTGCAAATTAGGCAGCACCTTGCTGCTATCTTCTCTCCCTTGTATATCTAGTTATGACATAAATATCATCATTTACATGTTGAGGCATTGGTTTGACACCTGTGCTCTGGACTTCCTCTGAGGGATCTGCAAAGGCAGCTGAGAGAAACAGTACTTTACTAAGGAAGCTTAAGTTTGTTACTCGAGAGTCTGATTTCTGCTGCAAATGCTAAAGAGGTGCATAAATGCAAACAGAATTAAAACCTTGACACAAGGAGTTACAATCATGCCAGCTGGAAATCTGAGCCAAGTGAATTTATATTAGGATCATCAAATCTGAACATCGGAGTCTACTTCTATTCTTCCTGGTATCTCTGCTTCCAATTCCTTTATGTCCTTTGTATGAATTATGAAACATTGAATTGACCTATGTTACACAGCAATGCTTACAGAGATCCGGGACTGAAATACTAATTAGGTGTTTATAGGTAAATTTAATTTAGGATTTGAGACAAGATATAAAATAAATGCAATTATTCTCTTCAACATCTAGCCTTTATTACGTTCAGCATCTGAATACCTGGCAAAGATTGTCCATGAAGAAAATTAATTAGAGTAGAAGGACATAAAGTCATAGCATGGTTTGAGTTGGAATGGACCTCAAAGAACATCTAGTTTCAGCCTCCCCACCATGGACAGTACACCTTCCACTAGACCTTCCACCAGGTTGCTCAAAGCCCCATCCAACCTGGCCTTGAACAATTCCAGGGGTAGGGCATCCACAATTTCTCTGGGCAACCTGTTCCAGTCCTTACCACACCCACAGTAAAGAATTTCTTCCTGATACTTAATCTAAACCTGCCCTCCATTAGCTTGAAGCCATTCCCCCCTGTCCTATCACTACATGCCCTTGTAAAGAGTCCCTCTCCAGCTCTCTTGCAACCCCCTTTAGGTACTGGAAGGCCACAATATGGTCAAACCAGAGTCTTCTCCAGGCTAAACAATCCCAACTCTCTCAGCCTGTCTTCATAGGAGAGGTGCTCCAGCCCTGTAATCATCTTTGTGGCCCTTTTCTGGACATGCTCTTATAGGTCTATGTCCTTCTTATGTTGGGGGCCTCTGACCTGGATTCAGTACTCTGTGTGGGGTCTCACCAGAGTGGAGTAGAGGGGCAGAATCTCCTCCCTTGACCTGCTGGCCACACTTGTTTTGATACAGCCCAGGATATGATTGGGTTTCTGGGCTGCAAGTACACATTGCTGATTCATGTACAGCCTCTCATCCACCAGCACCCCCAACTCCTTCTCGTCAAAGCTGCTCTCAGCCCATTCATCCTTCAGCTTGCATTGATACTGGGATTTGTCCTGAGCCAGATGCAGCACCTTGAACTTGGCCTTGTTAAACCCCGTGAGGTTCCCATGGACCCACTTTTCAAGCTGCACTGAAAGATGCACTGAATGGTTTGGCCTTTAAATTTTACTATATCCTCTTTGGATATCTTGTCATCTTAACTATTTATTCCTTTTCTAGTTCTGCCTCATAATCATAGTACTTATGCTACAGCGGTCCTTCCTTACCTGAATAAAACTTTGTCTTGACTTTTGTCTGCAATGACAGAGACCTTAATCATATACTTTCTCTTGAAAGGCAGAAGCCAGCAGTAATGCACTTACAGATGTCATCTTGTGTTTTTTTCACACTAAATTCAAGACTTGATAGCAAAATTGCTGACATATTTATGAATGAGAGTAAATTTTGTGGATTCTTTTTATGATTTCCATTGTGTTTCATTTTAACCCTCTTTTTCATATCTTGCTGTTTCAATACATTTTCTATTTCAATAACATTATTAACTACTCCAAGTTTCAACATGGCTAGATGAGTGTTTCACTCATGGTGCTGCCTGTTGCTCTTCAGCAGGGTTGTGGGACAGAATATATTGGCACATTCCAAGATACTTTGGCAGAAAGAGTTGTATTATTCTAAACACTTGTTTAGCACCTTAAATTCAGTTTGTTGCTTTCCCCAAGGGAATCACCCAGAGTCTTCTGAGGATCCAAGCATGCCGCAGTGGTAGCTCTACCTGAATCTTAGGCAGCTTGGAAAAGGTTGGGGAAAGATGTGATATGATACATTAGTTTCAGCTTTCAGAGGATGGAGACTTGAACTTAATTCTCCCCTGGATGAAGAAGTAATACTGTGGGTGAAACATGTGATACCTTCATCTCAGCTTTCTTACTGTGAGACTGCCTGTGAAAATTTCATCTTATGTTTCAGTAGAGTGAGTTACTGTAGTTTAGACTGAGTAAGAAGAGGAGATAAGAAAGGTTGGAGACCTGTAGTTGGTCTGTGACACTGGAACCCTTCACCTCTATGGCAGCAGGTGCAGGATGTGTGATGACCCAAGCAATGGTGACATGTGGGTCCTCTGTCACACTGGATGGTTGTGATGTGAGAGAACTAGTAAACTTCGGTGAAGTTTTCTCCTTCCCATGAACAGGATTTCTTCTATTCCAGGGTTGGTCATGATGTGTTACTAATTTATTTAGTGTATATTATGATGTCCCAGAGAATTTTCTTAGACATGTCCTCTGCCTTCAATGAGGAGCTCGAGGGACAAAATTGTAAAAATTATGCAGGTGGTGGGAAGGAGAGCTGTAAACAGGATCTCTGTGCCAGTCTTTATTCAGCAGCTATCCCATTTGTTTAGGTTGATAGTTCATGATAGTGTCTGCTAACTCGTCATGATTTATTTCTGCAATAAGCGCAAAGTACAGCATGGCTGCTGGGAAATATTCCTTTTCCTTGTATATCCTTATAACACTGTGACCTATAGCATGAGGTTAAGATTGTTACTGAAATGAGATGCTTAGCATGAGTGAGAGACCTTGCCTGCTGAAAATGAGGCTGGGAGGCAGAGGCAGGAGTCATCTTTCCTGGGAGTCCTGAAAGAGTAGGAGTAGCAGCTCTGTGTAATGACCCAGCCACTGCTTGGGAGTTTTTAGGTGCTGTGAAGGCACATAAAGGAATTCTGGGGGATAAAGAGATTTTGATGAAAGATACTTGTTCGAGAAGCTTATACTGTAAAAATCTATAAAATAACTCTAATAAAATGCATGGCATTTCTTATTCCATTTTGACAGACTGAATCTGTGTCTGATGTATTAGTGATACACAGGCTTTTTTTAGAAAAGTTTGGTCAGTATGATAATTCAGATGTCATGAAGGATATCTGAAAAATTAGGGGTTTAATTATGCAGTCAAGAACAAATGGGTTTTATCTCACTAACTGTGAGACAAAAAGAGCCACAATTGCAATATTTTTACTTCAATTAAACTCTTAGTGTATCTGTCTTTCTCACTGTCTTCACAGGACAGGTGCAGGACAAAGGAAAATAGGGAATTATTTAGCAGCTACGAATGCTACAATATCTGTACCAGGTGATGATCGTAGATGTATTTATTTATTTTCATTCTCCAGTTACTGAGTTCATGTGACAATGACAGAAACTCAATGATATTTTTTTACTTTGAACTAATTTTCTACCTCGTCTAAATTTGAAAAGTTAGAGATCATGACACTGGATGCCAGGAAACATGTAAAAAGAACTTTTTATATCTGTATTTAGACATAGAAAGTGATACATACAAAAATGTATTTTGCCCTGGTAATAACCCAGTTATCTTGGCAATTATCTTGTAGTACTGGTCATCTAATAATTGGCCAAGTGTGCTTCCAAGTAAATAAAACTTTCTTCACAGTAACAACTAACAACTTTCCTAACAATGACAACCATGTAGAATAGCATTTGAAAATTCTATTAAGATGAAGATTTATATTAAATTGGTGTTTGGAAAAATACACTTGAAATAACAGAAAGAGTGGCAATATTTACTCAGACAATTGAAGGCTATAACATTTCCAACTTTGTATTTTACTAAAAATAAGTTCTATTTATAATATTTTAGTGGAAATCACAGTCATCCACCAAATATTGTTATGGCATGATTTTGTTTCTTATTGTAAAAAATCTGTCATGGAACGAAAGTATCAGCACTTTCTGTGGAAAACTTTACTGTGCACAGGTAAGAAAATTATAAAGAACCTTTTATTATTTTGCTATTTGGAGTGCTTTTTTCTTCTAATATACTAATTCTGCCAACTGCAACCTGCAAATCAGATGAAAGAAGATTGTAAAGGTCAAAGTACTATATTTTCTCACCATGTTGGCACAGCATGTGTGAAGCTTCAAATTCTTGTATTACATTTTTTTGAGAAGATTGCTGCAAGAACAGAGAGCAGAAAACAAACAAACCAACAACACAACCCCCCCACCCCCCAAACTTTCTATTTCCACCTATGAAATTGCGGCAATATAGCCACTTTTCCTCACAAGGTTTGTGAAAATTTCAAGACTAGAAAACATATTTTCAATTGTGAATTAGCTCCAGTTAGTCAAAATAATTCTTCTTTCTTGTTTCATGTTTCATTCAAATTAATATACTACATCATGGTAAATTCTGCACAGTTTCTAAGTTGTAAAGCCAAACAGAAAATATTTGTAGATAATTCAAATAACACATGCATCAAAATTGCCACAGTATAAACATGGTTATTTTAAAGCAAGTAAAATTTGAAGTTGAAATAATTCTAATTAGTTCTTAAAGAAGTGGAAATAATTAAATCAATGGAAGTATAGTTTGATTTGGAGCAAATAAAGAGCTGCCCTAACACAAGTTTATCAGTATACCATAAATAATCACCAGCAATTAAAAAAATTATGCTTGTTTATTAAAAATATTCATTTTCCATTTTCTTTCGAGCAAATGCTTCCAGTGCAAACAACAGCAAAATAAGACCTTCTCAAAGAAATCCTCAAGTTCTAGTATTTTGACTACTGCACATGCCCTCGGCTAGCAGATGGCATGGTTCATTCTGTTGTCACTTGCAGAAACAGATGCAATGGGTATCACCAAAACTGTTTTCCTTGCCAGTGCCGTTCTTGTACACTGAAGACAACTTCTTCCATCGCTAAGGTGATTCAGAGAGCCAGGATGCTGTCCATTTTAAACCTCTTTTTGACCAATAAGAATGGGACTTGGCAAGGTGTGTGGACAGGACAGCACAACACGGAAGTAGAAGACCACTTGGTCTTTTATTACTAGCTTCTTACCCAGTTAGAATAGAGATGTTCCTGTAGAGTTTCCACTTTGAAGTGTACTTTACTCTCTTATACATCAGTAGATTTTAAAACAAAAAATGTTATTCTTGGGAAAAAGGTAAAGATGGATTCTGATATCTTTGGCTGTAAATCCTATTACGAATGTCTCTCTATGCAGTATGACTTTTCAGAAGAGATCCAAGCAGCATTCAGAGCACATAGGCAGGCAACAGATCTGGGCCATACCGCCTCCGGTTGATGGACTCCTGCTGTGGTCCCATTTGGTGCAAATCCTGTTATGAAGTATGACATATAAAACAGATATGGACCCTTGTAAAACCATCTGCAGAAAATGGAGCAATATATTAAGGTCATATTTTGAAAGTTAATCGATGGCTTTCAATTGTGATCCTGTTACTATAAGAGGAATCAAGGCTTTCTCCTGTAAAAATTTTGTAACTGTATTGGCATCTAAGCTGAGGATAAGGAAGGAGGGAGGCAGGCATGTGGAAACTGTCGCTTTTTTTCTGTCTATATGGGAAGAGTAGCATTGCTGTCTTCAGGTAGCTTATTGCAGGAAGCCCTAAGAAAATACGTGAAAACAGTGTATCCCTTACTCAACAATCATTTCTGTAAAACAAGAGTTATTTTAAATTCAGATTGCACATGAATCAAAGAGGTCCTTTTTAGGGTGCTTTCCTTTGAACACAATTATTTGATTTTGTTAGCTGCAGTACTAACATTAGTTACAGAAGTGGTATGTGTACGTCACATAGACAGTTGTGAAAAGTAAAGCTCTTAAGGCAAACTAAATTACTTAATTCCTCTTAATAACTAATGAATATATAGATCTAATGTGTCTTAGAGTGACACTTTTTTTGTCTTGTGAGCAGTAATGTCAGAGCTGCAATAATAATTTCTGTTTGATTTCTACTTCAGTTTCTTCAATAGCTGTGAACCAATTTTTATGTTCTTCTAGTTATTTCCTCAGTAAAGGAGATTAAAGATTTGTGTAGAGCAAGAGTCCATCCTTTAATGCTCTACTTTTTTTCAGCTGGTCAAATGAGCCGAAGCTGTTCAGTTTCTCTTCCTCCTCCTTCCTCCTCTTCTTCTTCACACACATTTTACTTTAATCCAGAAATGACATTGCTACTTATGTTAACAATAAAATGCAACAATGCTTATCTTCACTTCTTTTTCTTTAATATATACATGTCATACAGCCGTGCTATAGTATTACATGACCATGTGTATAACGGTAAATTGTGGAAGGTGACCTTACAGATAATTGTAAACTCTGTTGTCAGAACAGCTGCTAAACCTGTTTTTATTTTCACTTATCCATGAAGATCCAACTCAAACTAGCAACCATCCTTGGTCTTCTAGCCATAGCCCAGGTATGCCTACAATAGACCCAATAACCACCCTCCCAAAACAAGGGAGAGAAGCCTTTCAGATGTCAGTGATGTATCTCCACGTACCAGAAATTCTCATGTGTTGCTTCTCCACTTTACTGAAGGGTTCTCCTTACAGAATTTCACAGGGCCATCCATAGATGTCAGAGCTGAGTGAGCTGACTTGAGCGCCATAAACAGTGGGATGTAGTGCCCGCCTTGGTGGTTTTGTGTGGCTGTCCGCACAGTATATCAAACAAGGAATCCTGTGGCCTTACCTGTTATACTCTTCCATGTGTGCTATTTTTGTCTTGGTACTTTGCGTAAATTGCACTATATTAAATTCATTGTGTTGTTTCAAATTCCCTTCATTTTTATGCTATATAACCTTTCTTTTTCCCTTTCACTCTTTAAATTTCTGTTAACTTTTCTCTCTCCTTAGTCACTGCTTAGCTAAGCTATGCATATTTAATTCTTTTCGTCTTTCCTCATAAATCAGTCCCTCAGGCCCCAGAACCATTTGTGGTAGTTTCTTTTGAACTGCTCCAGTTTGACTGTCTAGAATTGAATACAATATTCCAGATAAGTTGCCTTTCTGCAGGAAGGAGGAGGGTCTGTTTCCAATCCTCTTGCTATTTAAAAACTGAGATGGCAGTCCCTTGATGCGCTCAGAACAGTGACCAAGGGCCTGCATAGTAAGTCTGCTGCAGCACGCTTGTTAGCTGTACTGTGCTGTAACCTGCTTTTCCATCTGCTTTTACTTTACAGTATTCTCTGTAAATTATTAGAGTGCGTGTAGAACCACAGTTCACTTGGCATTGGATTTCCTTTCCTGTGTGCTTGCCAGTCCTTATGGCTGGGTCTGTGAACCAGTGTTTCCCTTTTGGCTTTTAAGTCTCTGTGATGTATGATACACAATATCCTCTTTGTCTTCTTTGTCTTGATTCACATATATCTTTTTCTTTCTTTTCTTTTTATGAATTTTATTCATGCAGGCTTTTTCAAATTTTGATTTATATGTTTTTCTCCTGTGTTTTCTCTAATACTCATATGCTATATGTCTCTTGATCCTTGACATATTTGCAGCCTAAGTAGTGATATGTGAGAATGTCTGTGATGAAAGAATTGCCCCAGATTTTGAAACAATCTGATTTTTTGTTTCTTTATTCAAGCAGTAAAACAGTTGGTTGTTGCTGCTGCTGTTTAACTTTCTCAGTACCTTTGAAGTGTAGCAACTGTAATTTTGACTTCTCACTGTGTACCTATGTGTTAACTCACTCTCCCAAGTTGCAGATTTAGAAGTATTAGCAACAGTCTTAGTGTTTTTCATTGGTTATTGTGATAAATGTCTTTGTAACAAGCCCTTTATATTATACCGTGATGGCAGGAAGAATTTTACAGTGCATTTGTTTTCAGGTACACATCCTCCTCTCCTCTCTGCCCTATATCTGGAAGTGTGGAATAGAGATGAATGTATTATTACATCTCCACTTACTGCGCTGTGAAGAGAGAACTATTATCTTCAAAGCTTAGTTGCAACTTCATAAGTTTAGTATTGCAGCCAAATAAAGACTGTGCAAGGACTGGAGGACTTCTCATCTGTTCCTGCTTATCTTTTTATTTGGCAAGCTCAGATCTTTGTTCTCATTGTATCTTCTGATTTGGAATTTCTTGAGTTTTACTTGCTGTTGGTGTGATTTATAGCAAATCAGACAATTCAAATATGACCAAACATGGTGATGCTGTTTTCTCACAGGCTTTGCTAGTGACAAGCTTTAACTAATGCTTTTTATTATTCTAACAAATATACATAGCTTGCTTCTGGAAAATCCCAAAAAACAAGTGTCAAGTTCATAGATCCAAAAGTGAACAAAAGATTCTAAGGGTTAGCTCAAACAGCCAATTTGATTTTTTCTCTAAGTTGTCAATATAGATATATCTTTAAAAAAAGTCTAAGTTCTGTCAATTTGAACTGTTGCTTTCTGATCACTTTAAACTGTCTCTTCAGATCCTGACATGGAGACTTAAAATATTTCTTAAAAAAAAAAAAAAAAAAAAATATTTTACAGGAAAAATATT
>VWZG01005871.1:0-48249 GCA_013396735.1 Grallaria varia | reverse complement strand
AGCTTTGGAAAACATATAAGCATATTTTGCTTTGATCTTCCTAAGGATACAAAGTCTTTGTGATTATGTTACTTGTATGTCTGCATATTTTATTTTTTAATCCCATGATAATTTCCAAACCTTTTACCCAGTTGCAAGAAATGTTTCAAAACCAGGTTAATCATGACACAATTTATTCAAACGAGTGAGTACTACATTACCTAGCAATGTTGTACAGCTATTTCATTTTTTAAAATTTTTTTTTGTAAGGGAATACTGGATCCCATGTTTCATGGATCAATTGCTTAAAGTCCAAAAGAACAGTAAGTAGTGTTTCAGTCTATTGTCTGGATAGTACTGGATGCTTTTTTTGTAGTATTTTGTAGATGCTACAATAAAGCCCTGGATCCAGCTTGAGCACAGACTTTCATCTCCAAAAAGCTCAATTGTCTGGGATATTCTGTGAGAAGAGATGAATAGGTTAATGTGTTGTACTCATATCTGAGGGTGTGGAGTCTTTTCACTGGAGTTTGGAAACTCCCAGTGCTCCAGGGCAGACAATGTATTTTAGTCTGTTTCACAAAAGGTTCCGATGTTTGCTGAAGAAAGTACTTAAGTATGTTGTAGTTTGTGGGAAACCAGACTGCACCTTTGTCTCATCGTTCAAGGGAGTATAGAAGGATCATGGCAGTGGAGAGGATATTGAGATAGCTTTACCAAAAGAAGCAATATGTTCATTTTGCTTGCATTCATGTAGTGTCTGGATGAGGACAACTGCTCTGGGATATGCAGACTTCCTCCCTTATCATTCAGACTGTTGAGTTCCCTGTGCTTCAAGACAGGCAAAAGAAAATAATTATTATTATTTTTATTTCTAAAAAATGGGAAGAACTCCTTGTAAATGTATTTGAAACCTGTATTTTATCACACCAAAGGTCAGTGCGTAGGCAAGTGGTTTGGCTACATTTGTTGAATAAGCTGACACGTAGTTAATGAATTTTACTAAGAACATAAAATATCTGTATGTTATAGACTGCTACGTGGCATACATAAAAAATGACAGGGCAAAGCCCTCTGTTATATTTAATTACTTATTATTTAGGCTCTCTTCTATCATTACAATGGCAAGATCCCCACCTGGTTGATTCTTTGATTTAAATATAATAAATTTTTAGAGAATCCACTCTAACTTTACTGAATTGCTGATAGATAGATAGATAGCAGAGTCTATTAGAAAGCATGTAGAGTTGATTAATAGTGTCTGATAAGTAACTTACTTGGTATCAAGCTGGAAATTGATTGCAGATCCTGCTTACCAGTCTAGTCACATCGAAAGCCTCTTGAACAGCATCATACGGGAGTAGGGTTTTATAAGAGGATGGTTGCTTGAANAGAAATTGAGGAAGCTTTGTGTATCCTGTTATTTAAAAGACCTAACTTTTCTATTACACCTAAAAGAAGCTCTGTGAAGCCAAGATCAGGAGAAGCACATCAGTTCCTTTACTGCAATGTAATTTAGTCTCAGAAGATTTGGCATTAATTGAATTCTTTGCATTCTTTACAAGGTAAATAGTTTATGTTTATACTGCTCCTGCACGATTATCTACTTTTGGGGTTGGAAGGGATACCAAGAAAAGAGAAAAGGGCTAACTCCATCACTACAGTAAGCAGAGCACTACTGACCTGATGAAAAGTCAGGTTTTAGATGTGAAAGTCAGGCTGAATGGTTACAAACCCCACGCTTCAGCCACAGCTTAATAAATGGAGACGCTGTTCAGACAGTAAGTAATTTTTTTCTGTGCGGAACAAAGGGTTTTCAAATCTAAGTATTTTTAGTACTGACCTTAATGCTGCAATTTGAGATGGATTTAGACTAAGCTAGCCCTTTCTGTGGCTAGGAATTATTTATTTTTGAAACTGGAATGTCAGTAGGTAATACATAATAACTTGATTACTAAAGAGGGTATGTGTAAAAAATGCGTTGATTTGTGGTTCAGACCCCGTGACTTCAATTAGGCTATAATATTTGTATCACTGGTTTCATATGGAATTCAGTTCAGCTGCATAAATACTAATAATTATTTATAATTCAACATAATAGATTTAAATGATATGCATTGTTGGTAGCAGAAAATCTTCCTCTGCAGTGAAGTCATTATGTATAGCAGCAAAGTGCCTTGCTGAAAGGGTCTAGTCTGATTTCCATTAGCAAACATTAATTTAGCTTTTTGAACTAAATGAAGCTGCACCAATTTATACCATTCATGTATCTTGGTCTCTAAGTGATAAAGCACCTGCTGGTCACTGCATGCCTTTCCACATATCTTTGTTTATCTAGCCAGCTTTGAAAGTGTTGTGCAGTGGTACAGCCTTTACTTTAAAAAATGGCTTCTTGATTTATTTGATGAATGGTGATCTATTTAACAGATCACTGAAGTTGTTGAAATTTTGAAAAACATATGTCAGGACAATTTCAGGTGTCTAAATTAGAATGTAGGTGTTTAATTGCAGTTGTGAAGGGGTCTGATTTCTTTTGCAAGAACAGACCAGTATTGGAACTGAAGTGTCACAGGATCCAAACTAAACATAGTGTATAATTTCAGAGATTTTTTTTACCCTTTTTGCTCTAGTGAGATCAAGATGCTTAGAATATTGTTTGGGTAGCAGTCTCAAGGAGATACATTCTCAGAATCTCAGTTTGCCATTTTTCCAGGCACTTTAAGCCCTCTACATTGTGTTTCAATGCTGTGAAGACCATAGTCTTACAAAAACATAGATGTTTATTTATTCATTGTTTAAAATATCATAAAAATCAACATAAATGTTTACATAAAGATAAGCATGTGCCTTAGTATTTGGAAGTTTGTAATTTCAAGCATCATGCACCATCATTCTGTGTCACTTGAGATGCTTACTGCATTAAGCAATGTCAGCAGTTTGGATGTGTGTTTGCCTTTAATGAAGAGATACTTTGGAAAACACACTATTCCCAGGGTACAGGACTACTACTTCTCTGAATCTGAAGAGCAAATCAGCAAATATTTGTATCACATGAATAGTCAAAATACAATATGTCTGAGTAGAGTGGGGAACTTTTTTGTAGTGCCTATGAGAATGTGTATGTAAGCATTCAGCTTCACATTCTGGAAATGACTCCTGACCTGTGCCCCAGGTTAGACAGGAACATAATCATCCCCATGTAATGTGAATTACCATCTGAGGTGCATTTTTTTAGGATGACCAGTCTCCCAGTTTAAATGCCAGAGCAAGTGACTAGAATTAAGTAACATAAAGCCATAAGATACAGAAGTCTAAAGGAAGCTGAAAATAGGTATGAAAAAGGTATTCCTGCATACTGTAGTTACTTGGGCTCAAATCACCTGGAGGAGATGGAAGAAAATGCCTGCAACAATCACATTCTTTCTCCCTGTTTATGTTCCATCACACTTCTCATGCTCTTCATGTTGTTCAGCAGCTAATGCTTGTAGTGCCACAAATATTCCTTCTCTCATCTTCACAGGAGGAACCAGTGACAATTTAAAGCAAACATTTCCTCTTTACTCAGAAATCTCTTGTTTATACAGGCAGGATCAAGCTCATAAATTGTGTTGTGATGCTGTGAACATCTGTCCAGTCGCAAGTAAATTGCTATGATTTTATGAACCAGTTGTTTTGCAGCAACGATTCTTCCCTTTCTTGTGGTTCAGGGTGGGCCCAGTCAGTGAAGCAGCTCTACACTAGCAAGCATCCTTGGAATTTTTTTTTCATGTTGGTTACAATGGTAATGACTGCCTTTCTCCTGTACTACTTAATAACAAATGCAATATAATAAAAGGTTCTCTGGTCTTGATATCTTAGTATTTCATGAAGGTTTTTTGTATTGTGTGCTTATATAGAAGATGCAGACCTTAAAAGTATGTACATACCAACAATCAGGTTTATTATAGTCATTCTTGTCCAGAACATACCATTAAATAAATAATAACTTGGTAAGCTTTTTCAGTTTTTTTCCAGGGAGACAGTGCCAGTGTGTTGTCTGGTGCAGTATACCATGAAAATCACAGTGACCTTACCAAATCACTGTACATAATTGTACTTGGTCATACATTGAAGCAAGAACCACATAAAATAATCTTCAAATATGATATGTCATGAGATATAAACTCTTATGCAGATTGATTCAGAAGGTAACCTTTCTCCCTACCCACAAACTTTCCCTCATGTTACCAAACTGCCTCCTGACTAGAAATAGTCAAACCCAGTTCTGGCTGAGAACATGTTTTACGTATATCTTCTGCTATTTGAGTGGGTCTCATGCACCATCTCAGTGTGGCAATTTGTGCTGTTTTTCTCATTTATGGAAAAGGATGGACAGAGTTGCTGCACATATTGCCCTTTATGAGGCTCTCTAATAGCTTTGCTTTCAAGTCTGGCTGTAGCTGAGTTGTCGTTCTTTAAACAGTAACAGCTTACATCCGCCTAATAAAGTTTTGGATTTTAGCAGCTATTTTTTCCTGGAGGCTTTCTTTACAGCTGAAGCTGTTGCTTCTGTTGGCAATGCTCAGTTAGAACAGAGTAGTTGGCATACTTCGAATGGCAGAGCTTAATCCTGAGGATTGAGTTGACAGGAACTTTGGGCAGTTCAGCAAGGGAAGTGCATAATTTCATGCCTGAAGCAGATGAACCCTGTGCATTGGTACAGGCTGGGAACTGACTGACTTGAGCTGCAATCCTGCTGAAGAGTTTGTGGGGGTTACAGTGGACACACAGTTGAATGGAAGCCAGCCCTACATACTGATGATGAATCAGGCAAACCACATAAGTGGGGTATACTAGGAGGTGTATGGCCAGCAGGCTGAGGAAACTCATTGTCTGCTGCTACCTGGAGCTCGTGAAGCTGCACCTGCAAGTATGTGTAAGATGGACATTGAAGAAGTGGAGCGAGGGCAGCAGAAGGCTACCGAGACAACTAACAGAGATGGCAAAGCTGAAGTCTTCTCAGTAGTGACAGTAGTTCCAAGGGTAATGGCAAACAAACAAAAAAAATCAAGGCTTTTTTGATAGAGGACAGTGCAGAATAAAACAGTTTACCCAGGGAACTTGTAGAATGCATTGATCGAGGTTTTCAAGACCGCTAGACAAAACAATGTTATCTGATCCAATGCTGGTGACTAACCCCCTGCTCCAAGTGGTACTGTGCAATCTACAGAATTTCCTCCAGAAGCACGTCTATAACCCTCCTGGGTTTGAGTTGAGCTCTCTCAAGGTGTTATAGAAGCACAGCCTCTTGTGCTGTCCCCCTTCTTAGTAGGCCACCACAGGGCAAAAAGCACTGAGCAGAGAGCAGAGCACTGCCTGATTCTGAAACTGGGACTGAATGTTGTATGCCTTAGAGATGAGCACCTTATAACAGCCCAGTCCCAAAGCCTCAAGCTTTACTGGGAATACTGCTTGTATTTAAGACTCCAAGAGCTCCCACAGAACTCCTACAAAGCCTTTGGTTCTTAATACCTTGAAGTCATGTAAAGAGAACAGGCTACATGCATTTCCCAAGAGATTTCTTTTCATTTAGTGAGAAAATACACATTTTGGCAAAAAGTTCACTGGAGTAACATAAAACCAAGGCAGAAGCATTTCACTAAAGCACCCAGCACATAACAACCCTCACAACACTTAGTAAAATACAACCCATCAGTTTTAAGTTACCCACAAGAGATTAAAGAAAGAGTAAAGAAAGAAGGGGTTAAAAAATAGATTAGAATAAGAGAATTGCATAGCTACCACCAAAGGGTCCTATGGAAGTTGGAACTTTACGTGGCAATAGCAGATCCTGAGAGAAAAGGCAGACTGAAGCCCCTATGCTCCTGTATTTATATGTTTTGGCTACTGCGCCCATCTCGCCTCCCCCCCCACCCCGACCCAGGCAGGGTGCCCACGGATCATTCAGTGCCCTCCGAGCCAGAGTGAGGGATGCTGTAGCTAGTCAGAAGCTCCAGGGGCTTGGTGTGGGTGGGCTACCAGGGAGGCCTTGTTGGATTGGCAGCTCTGCCATGTGTCTCCTGTGCACTCTCCCAGGTGGGTTCCAATGCTGCCTTGGAACTTCAGGCCATGTGCATTCCGTGGTGCCATGAGGCTTCAGTCTGGTCTCTCCCCCCAGCAAACTCAGAGCTTGTTCTGACCCAGTAAAATAATGCAGTGAGATCTGAATCCAGTCTCTCACACACCTGAAGGATTAATTCAGAGAGTTTGCCTTGTCTGCATCTATACTATGTTGTTTAATCTAGGCTTAATCTAACAAGGTTGCTGAGCTGCAGCTGTTACCTCCACAGTCAGATACTGATCTCGTCTGGGATGTATCAGGTTCCAGATGTGCTGAGAGAAGGAATTCCATCTGCAATTCATTACTTTTCAGCTGAGAACAGTGCCCAAATGGATTGAGTCCTTTTCTCAGTCAGCCTGAATTGTTTGACTTTGGCCACACACTGGAAACTGCTGTCTGAGGCCACTTCTGGTACTCAGGCACTGTTCCTTGTGGAGCAAATAGATGGACGCTCATACCAGCTGAAAGTCATCCTAGTGGAGAGGCAGAGGACCCTAAACCAGGCAAATCCTTCCTGAAACTGGAATCTGGCTGTGTGATCTCATCTTTGGTGTGCTCTATTTGACCAAGACTAAGCTAATTTGTTTGATTTCTCACCTTGGATGAGGAGGGCACTGTTATGGCAGAGATGTCCTAAGGCTTGCATCAGTCTCAGCTGAGATGTGGCAGCCAACACTACCAGTTCCTCCTAAGAGACAGGCTACACATGAGCTAAACTGAGGAAAATACCATTAAACTCTGTGGTCAGCAAACAACACTGATTTACAGCTAAGATTAGGACAAGAGCCACAATTCTCACCCTCAGTAGAGTTTTCTAGATATAGACAGCAAGTTCAGTTGTAGCCTGTTGGAGCCCGAGCGCTTCACTGCTCCTTCTTCCCTTTGTAAAGCAGAAGGAATGAACAGAGGAGAGGTGGGCTCCCATCTGCATTCCCAAGCACAGTTTAACATAGCAAGCTGTTTTTCCCCCTGTGCCGGTGAGCCTGACTGGCAGGCATTGTACCCATATTTTGCAGTGTTAGGATATAAGCTTAGAGTGCTACAAGCCCAAAGTACTGCGTAGGCTAAAGGCATAGCTACTGAAATATTTTATACAAAGCAGAACATTTCTAATAGGGAAGATTTGCAGTTTGTTTATTCCCCAGTCCTATCATGGGAGAAAGAAGACACCATTGCAAACTACCTCAGGCTGAGAATGGTCTGAGTGCAACTCTTCTGTGTGATTAAATGCTCTGAACATTGGGATTGAAGCAGAGAATAAACTTAGATCTTCTGCAGCTTTGTGGAGCTACCCTTTCATCTCCTTGTCTCTACCAACAAGGAAATACAAGAAATAAAACATCATTTTCGCTACAAAATGAAACATATCATTTAAGGTCAAATGGAAAATTTTATTTGATACAGAAGGAGCTGTTGGCTTTTGACATGCAGCAAGAAAGGCTTGTGTTTTTGCTTAATGCAAGCCAATACTTGTTTCTAGTTTTTAGTTTGACAACCCATTTTCTTCTAACTAGAGGGGCATGCTAAGAAAGGAACAGAAATTATAGGGAGAGGTTAGCCTATGTGAAAAGAAATTGACTGAACTTGACTTGTAGAATTATATTCTATATCTGCCTCTGTGGAGTTTCCCGAGACACTCCAAGCACTTTCTGGATAAATGTCTGCTCCTCAGTTTTGGGAAGTCTAGTTTGAGACACTGAGTTTTAATTCATAGTGAATACATATAATATCTAATATGAATTATATTAGATATTATTTTATGTAATTTATAATACAGAATAACAAATAATATAGCTAATGAATATAAGATATTATAGATCGAATTTATAGAGTGATTGACATGCAGACCTAGGACTATAATTTCGATAATATTTTATTATGGTATTGTGATACCTTATAGTTTATAGAATATTATGCCTTTAAAGCAAACCAAAACAAGTAAAGAAAAGAACATATAATTCTTGAACTGGACACCCAAAATTAATGATTTAAAAAGAAAATAATTGTCTTTTCTCTCCTCTTTAAAGAATGCAGATAAGAATGCTCCTGTCCTTCTTTTTAAATGAAAATAAATATTTGTGAAGCTTTTAAGTGCTTTGATGATGTGAGCTTTACAAAAGCTTGTCAGGAAATTGTTAATTATGCCTTCAGAGCAGGATTTGAGTGGTATTCAGTATATTAAACACATGTCAAACAGCAAGGAGAAAACAAAGTAGTTATTTAGTCAGCACTACTCAGGTAGTGCCCTGAGTGAGATAGGGGTCCTTTGATGATGTAACTGTATATATAACACAACAGGCAGACAAAAGCAGGCCTAATTAAAGTTGTACAGTAATGCTTAATTTGGTATTTCTTAAGTGCCCAAGGCGAATTGAGTCTGCATCCCCTTCAAAGAGGCCTTCCCTCAAACTAAACAGAAAACGTCCCTCATGTGGGCTGCCGTCAGTCCTTAGGCACCTCGCCCCCATGTGAAGGAAATTTATACATAAAAATAGAACATGAGAATCAGAAGTGATTGGGTGGTCTGTAGCCACCGCATCAAAAAGTCTTAGAGTAGGTTAGTGGGCGTGTCATTGATGGACGTGGCATCATATTCAAGGACTTGGGCAATAAAATTACCTGACAATCCTCTAGCCTCCTTTTGTACCATAACAGTGCCCTGAAAAGCAACTAGCAGCACATAGTCTCCTACAGTCTTCGCTCTCAGAAAACATACTAGAAAAGAACATCAGTGTTATTGCGATGTCAGTAAAAATACCATATATAATGGAAATTACAAAAGAGGAATCTAACTAAAAGGTAGTGCTATGAATGTTAGGAGTAACTGATTCAAAGACATATTTGTGATCGGTTTCCACATCAAGATTTCAGTATCTGACAGATTCAATAGAAGAACCAATTTTGCTGGCTCCATACAATGAAAAAGTTAATAAATAATAATAAAAAGACACGTAGTTAGGAATCTAAAATGACTTTGCTGTTTTTGATAGTTGCCCGAGTACCCACTGCATGTTAATGAACTCTTCATAATTACTATATGATGATTTTTCTTCTCACCAAACACAGGAATTTACCAACATAAAGCAAGATGAAAATGAATAAAAAAGAAGCATGAGTATCAGACTGGCTTTGCTCTTCATAATAGTTTCTTGTTTGTAAGCAAATGCAAGTTACTTGAATTATGTAGAAATATTTAGGTACTTTGCCCATCTTGCATTTGAACTTTTAAACCTCTTTCTATTCACATTTTTTCACATTACCTGAGCTAGCTTTTAAAAAATTGCATCAGTAAAATGTAAAAAAAATGTAAATGACAATGACCTATACCCTTCATAGTCAGCATAGGTTGAGTAGGAGGAACTCACATGATAAATTTACAAATTATTAGAATAACCAAATAATTGTAGGTTTTATGGCACGTTTGAAAGCATGATCTAAATTTGTCTCTCTTCAATTTCTTCCAGGCTGTTTCCAGCTATGTAATGTTTTTCGGACCCATGAGATGGAAATTGAGCAGTGCTTGCTGGAATCCCTCCCTCTTGGCCAGCGGCAGCGGCTGGTGAAGCGGATGCGCTGTGACCAAATAAAGGCATATTATGAGCGAGAAAAAGCTTTTCAGAAAAGGGAGGGCTATGTGAAAAAGCTGAAACATGGAAAGAGTCATCGAGTTCGTTTTAATCTTGCTGATATGATACAGGATGCAATCATACGTCATGATGATAAAGAAGGTATGCAGCAATGTTGAACTCTTTTTTTTTTCCTTTTGTACAGTAAAAGTTTCAGAGGAAAAGCTTCCTTGTTCTGCTCACCTATCCTTAGATAAAATACAATTTTATGTGAGAGTATTCATAAAGTGATTGTCTCAATAGAATATGCAGGTATGTATTGCATACAACATGTTATAGCTTGTTACTTAATGAGTTGAATCCCTGGTCCAGCTGATAGGAATTTGAGGAATTTATAATTTACTCATCAGAAGTGAACCAGACCTTACAGTGAGGATCTCCCAAATTTTAGGAGTCCTCAAAACCCCCAAACTGTTGTGTGGGAGTGATACAGGAAAAGAACTGTTGCAATGTTGTTAGCAACCCCTTTGCAAACTGATTTTATGGCAGTTCTTTGTAATCACATTTGCACAAAATTATCTGAATAAAGAAGACTTTGAGATAGACATACATCATGCAAATGAGCTGACAAGTTTCTCCTATTTTTTATCAGTTTGATTAGACATGCCTTTTTTACAGAATCATAGAATATGCCAAGTTGGAAGGGACGCACAAGAATCATTGTTCAACTCCTAGCCCTGCACTGGGCCATCCCTAAGAGTCAAACCATGTGCCCAAGAGCGTTGTTCAAATACTGCTTGAACTCTGCCAGACTTGGTGTTGTGACCACTTCCCTGAGGAGCCTGTTCCAGTGCCCAACCACCCTGTGGGTGAAGAACCTTTTCCTAATATCCAGCCTAAACCTCCCGTGACACAACTTCAGGACAGTCAGCAATAGGACAAGGGGGCATGGGTTTAAGCTCTGCCAGGGGAAATTTAAGTTGGATATTAGAAAAAAATTCTTTACAGAGAGCATTGGAATGGCCTGCCCAGAGAGGTGGTAGATTCACCGTCCCTGGAGGTTTTTAAACTGAGATTGAATGTGGCTCTGAGTGCCATGATCTAGTAAACTGACTGGAGTTGGACCAAGGTTGGACTTGATGATCTCTGAGGTCTTTTCCAACCCAATCAATTCTATGATTCTATGATTCTATGACATTCCCTTGGATTCTGTCACTGGTCACCACAGAGAAGAGATCAGTGCCTGCCCCTCCTCTCACAAGGAAGTTGTAACTGCAATGAGGTCTCCCCACAGTCTCCTCTTCTTCAGGCTGAACAGAGCAAGTGACCTCAGCCACTCCTCATATGGCTTCCCCTCAAGGCCCTTCACCATCTTCTTTGCCCTCTTTTGGATACTCTCGAAGAGCTTAATATCTTTATAATACTGTAGTGCCCAAATCTGCACACAATATTCCAGGTGAGGCCACCCCAGTGCAGAGCAGAGCGGGACAATCCCCTCCCTTGACCAGCTGACAGTTCTTTG
Source organism: Grallaria varia (assembly GCA_013396735.1). NCBI lineage: Eukaryota > Metazoa > Chordata > Aves > Passeriformes > Formicariidae > Grallaria > Grallaria varia. The sequence continues at coordinate 37,082 of VWZG01005871.1, read as the reverse complement.
CCTGATGCCCCCCAGGACATGGTTGGCCCTCCTGGCTGCCAGGGCACTGCTGGGTGATATTCAACTCACTCCTGAATCATTAGTTTATTTTGCGTTTGTTCCGACTATCACTGAGGTATAGTCCTACATGTTTAGATCTTTACAGGAAACTAATCAAAAAAGCTCTTCTTTTCAAATGAATGCCCAGAGCATCATTTATAACAAAGTTACAGATAACATTCACAACCTTTCATTCACCTCTCCTGGTATGTATGGGAATTATAAGTGGAGATACTCTTCCTCTGTCTTCCCATAGCTCCTAATTTTCTTTAAAAACAAGCAAAATCCTAGGTCTGACCTTTAGCTTCTGTAAAAGTCAGATGCTTGAAGCTATTTCTGACATTCACACTGAAGAAATGTAGTTTGCTTTTTGCAGTGGTAATGGGGCATTGACAGTCTTTTGTGTTGCCTATACTTGGCCTTGAGCTGCATGTGAATCAGAATATGAAGTTCAGCAGCTGCTGAGACTGAATAGCGTAAGCATAAAGGGAAGATACCTCAGGCAGAGGACAGTAAGGTCAGGGAAAAGCAGGAATAGTGTCCTGCACTTGAAACAAATAAAATAAGTCCCTGGAAGCAAAGAACGCACATAGACCACAGGTAACCCAGTAGCAGTAACAACATTATCCTGAATTTGGGGTCCTTTTCCAGGTCTATGAAAAGTGTGATTGTTGTCTTTAAGCTGTTTGGGGACCTGCAAGTGCCTGTCTTGTGTGTTTTTAGCCAAATGTTCCCACAGCCTGTTTGGTTTGGGGTAAAAAATGCTTTATTAAGAATTGTTACCATGTGAGCCAATAAAACAAAAATTTGAAAAAAAAAAGATTGAAACTCATAGACATGAAAGGTGTTTTCCTATCAGTGTTGTAAAGTGGAACACCCAATCATGACTCTTTAGTGAATATAACTACGTTAGAATTTCTCTTAAAATTAGACCTATAGTTTTGTAGTCAATATCACATCCATTTATTGTATTTGGTCTTGTTTTATGGAGCATGTTCCCTTTCAGGGAAAACTGGACTGGAAGATGTCTGGAAGTACATCTAGTGCCTCAGAACAGTAATGAGTTTTCAATCCGTAATGCTAGGCTAGACATAGCCTGAAGTATTCCCACCGAAACAGGTATAGCTGAGAAAGCTGGACTTTTACCACCACCTATTTCCCTTGTCTGTTTATTAATATGTCACAATGGGCTCAGCAATGGACAGCATTTCCAAATATGCTCAGTTTGAATATAGGGAAGCAAATTCAATAATCAGTATTTTAACAATGCTTCTCTTTGGAAAAGCCGGTCATTGAACAAGCATTTTTTTGAATGGTAATTCAGTGCAAGTAAGTAGCAGAGAAGTGCTTTTACACAATTTAGTAATAATAATGTAATTACTTAGGGTAAAAGACCTTCTGCTATATGGAGATAAGTTGTTACCCTGTGAAAAATGGGATGCAGGCTGATCTGAATGTTTTATATTTTGGCAGAAATTCTGAAAGCAATGAAGAGGAGTACTTAACAAATCTTCAAAAATTCAGTTTTGTTTGCTCAAGATTAATAATCATCAGCAGGGTATTTTAACACAGTTAAAATGTCTTCACTTTTTCAGCTATAATACAATTTTTAAAGTAGGCTTTTGGTTTATAGTGAGGTATCTAATAGCAAAGTGTTAAGGTGTGGTACAGCATATTCAGTACTCAATTAGCATTAGTTGACTAAATTCTATCAGGCAACACCTTTCCTTGTGAGCAATTAATTTTGTGAGTTTAAAGTGCAATGATTTTGAAGAGAGAATTTCACTCTAGGTATACTATAACTTACCTGGCTGTGACGAAGCTGATCCTGCTGTTCAGGATATACAGGCAGACCGTTGTGTCCAAGAAGACTGTGCAGTCTGGATATTTTAAATTAAATAACTGGATACACACAGGTGGATTCAATTTCATGACAAGACTGTAAATGGTTTTCTGACCCTTGGGTTTAAAGTGTGTATAAGTCCTCAAGCTTCACAGCTTTCAGAGTGTGGGTTTTCTTTAAAATAAAACTGAATATTTTAGGGCTAAAATTCTGGGGTACATACAGTTTTCTTCCAGTTTTACACTTGGAAGAGCATATAGAGCAACAGTACTATGAAGGAGTAGGTTTACCCGCACAGAATTGAAGCTGGGCCTATTTTCTTCAATTTTTAGATGTATTTAGGAATTGTTTGCATATCTTGGGCTTTCAGACACTTAACCCACAATTATGTGCATCCTTTATTCTTTAAATTGACTTACTCCCAAGTCTGGTTGATTGTTCTGCTCCTCTGAGGCTGTTACGCAGAATCCTGTTTGTTGATGAATCCTGGAGAATTTTTGCTTGTTTTAGGGTCTGGTTATATGACGTTTATGTCACTCACACACGTACTGATTAAGTAGAAAATGTGGATACTTTGCATGAAGATCATGGAAGAGCAGGAAACCCAGGAGGATTTGCAGAGAGTGATTAAAAAGGAGATGAACTATGAGAGTGATACAATGCTCACATCTGAACATCTTTGAATGCAACTTTCAGCAAGAAAGAACACCCATTTGATAGGTGTAAAAGACAGCCAAAGAGGAATGTTTTACTGTTCTATGGAGGAAATGCAAAAAAAATGTAGTATAGAAAGTGGAAAGAGGACACAACAGTAGAATAGGATAAACGTGGTTTCCCAAGTGAAGTTCAGAGGCTCTTTTCTTATGGAGTATCATAAACTCAATAGAATGGACGGCACATTTTGAAATGGTGTGTAGTCGTCTGGTTTGGTAGTTGAGATAAATTAGATACCATGAAGATATATATAGATGAATTTATAATATGACTAGTGCAGAGATGTTTCTCACCTGAGTCTGATCAGAATTTCACTCTTACAAATTCATTGTCTTTGTTATTAATGAAAAATGTAATATACTGTCCCCAAAATTACTATAGCAGCTGCTACTGTGCACAAAATACATTTCTGATACTGCATGCTAAGAGGTGTGATCAGTTCACATTAAAATTAATTTTAGAACGGTCTTTTAGAAATTTTTCTCAGTGTCCTTCTTTGTCTCAAATTTAGAAATTAAATATATGCTCATTTGTGCTTGTTATATTTCTCATGAAGTTAAAAACTAGTGAAATATTGTGTCTTGACTCTTTTTGGAGAGATTTAAAATTATTCATTATATTTATTATTACTTACTATTCCTAACTATTATTTAGTATTTTATCTGACCTAGGCAGATGGAAGGGGAATCCTCATTCTCCTTCTTTGTGTAATTTCTCTGTTTGAAATCAGTATGTTTTTGGTGCAGTTGGTGGGCCACATTCATCCACACTACTAGTAGTGAACATTTTGAGAAATTCTGCAACTATAATTCTCAGTGATAACATGTATAGAAGCAGAAGCTGATGAATAAGTGAATGTACTGTTTTCTGACATTGATTTTATACATCTCTACCGCTAGCAAGGGAATAGTTATAGTTCATTTTCCTTGAAATCGTATATAGCCTTCTTCTTGTGAGATGTTAAATCCCTAATCATAACAGACAGCAGGACATTTGTCCTGCTGGTATTAGTCGTATAATTGTACTGCAGATTGGGAGATGTAGCCAAGCAGGCTTCTGCATCCCATTCTTTCCCACTGTGAAATAGGCATGCTTGCACCCACATGTGGCATTAGTGGACTCAGATATTCTCTGATACACATGCTTTGGTATTTACTGAGCTTGCACATCAGCTAAAACTCATCTACAAGCATTTAGGAAATGAACTAAGCAATCAGGAAATAAACTGAGTGAATCTCAGCCTGAGTTTCTGCTTCAAATACAAGGTAGTTGTGTGGATCTTGGTATTTTGGGCTCTTGAGGATAAGTGGTATGCATTCTTCCTGAAGCAGAGATGGAATTTGTGGCACTGACAACAATGGGAAACACTGGCTGCTTTTAAAGTGGTGATTTTTTGAAGGTGAACTGATAAGCTTTCTGTAGTGAGAAGAGTAGCTAAAAGGGAATGTGACAGTCCTGTACCTGAAGTCTAACACAGGGAGGAAGTTAAAGCACTGGCTTTAGTTTCTGTCACCTTTTGGTATATTTTATTACCCAGCCTTTCAGTCATCCTGCAGCATTACTCGAAATACAGGACGGTCAGAAATTATTTATTAAATAGCGTCTTTTGTTATAAAAAACTCTTGTCATGTAGTCATAATATATATGGTAAGGTCTACCATGCTGGCAGGTCATGGTAGGTCAGGGTAGAAAGTCCAGAGAGCCATCAAACTCAGTTTTGAGACAAAAGAGGTACTTCTGTGAAAATCAGCATTACAAAAGGGAAATGCAGATTCCCTGAACCTATTTAAAGCCCATTTCATCCTTATGATGGGCAATATGCCGATTCTGGCACTACCAGAGTGAATGTGTGTTAGCATAATACTGCATCTGTAATAACCATTCTTGGGCCTCTCCATGGAAGTTGACCCTGACTCCATGTTTTACTCAGCCCTCCTCAACCATGGTAGAGCTTCTTCCTCACCCTTCAGAGTTGCCGGTGTGATCCTTTGCCTTTCACAGTAGGATGCCACGATGCAGTGGCTGGGGACAGCCTTTATGTCCCTTCTCTCACCGGGGAATGCCAGGAGAGGGTGATTTAGAAAGCAGAACATACCAATATCGTCCTTTTGCTGCAGTGTTCACTGCGAGGGAGCCTCCCAGGACTTTGTTCTAGCCCCAGCGGACTGACTGCACAGCACTTGCTTAGTGCAGGGAAAAAAAACAGGGATCCTATCCTGCTTCCCCTCCCATGATGCCAGGGTCTCTAGCAGTTTGAACGATGTAATATTATTGTGAGATCGGTACTATCATGATATTTGAGGGTTAAAATAATCAATATAATGGAAGGTTTTAGTATTCTTAGTTATTTTAATGAGCACTGTACTATGTACAACCTTACATTTCAGTTACATTAATTAACAGGGTATGTAAGTGACCAGAAAGGTGGGGCTGGTGCTGAACTGTAATTTGCATCTCAATATCTTTGGGCTATAAAAAGGGCTCAGGGGAAAGGAAAACAAGATCTATTCAGAAGAAGGATGTATCATTAATTTAAGGTGGCAGATGATCTGACCACTGGCTTTCAGTAGTTAGGACAATGTATCAAAGATATATAATGATTGTTCCTATTCATAGAAAAAGGGGTAAAATAATATGAATCAGAAAAATGAGAATGAAATTTAGCTGAAGTAAACCAGACTTTTAATTATTTCCTTGGTTGTTTCTAAATCTACCAACTGACTTCCCATTTCTGCATCTTATCTTTAGGCTTGCTTATGCTTTACTGTCCTTTTTCCAGTACAGTCAGCTTGGCTGGTTACACACAAGATGTTCTGGAAAACAGTGAGTGGCACTGACTGTGTCTGGCAAACATATCAGGGTAAGATTACTGATCCTTAAAGATCAAGTTTAACAGTTGCCAGCAGTCTTTTTAAAAACCTGGAAGAACCAGGACATGGGCAGTAGTGACGGATTTGTGAACGTAGGGCTGTGTTATAGGAAACCTGTTGTCAGGCAGCTGGATTCTGGCGAAAAGGGGCTGAGGAATAAAGACCACTGAGAGTGTGTAACATGGACTATTCATTACAAACACTTTCATAATTAAGAAGAATGGGAAAATATTCAGGTTTCCTGTCTCCTGTTGGGATTCTGACTTTCAGCCTGCCTGTTTAGATGTTTGATGATACCTCTTCTTCTCAAACTGATTGCAGACAGCTTTTTGATTTATACCTATTGCATGAGCTGAGATGAGTGGTTAGAAAGCAAGGCTCTGAGCATGGTAGTGCCTTATTTTTAAAATTCACCAAAGCCTTGCATGAGAATTGCTTTTTTGTGTGTCAGTAGTTCAGAGGCACCTTTGCTACTAGACGAGACTGAACGATAAATGAATATGTTTACTAAAAATAAAATTGCAGTAATAGAAGAGATTTACAGAAAGAAAAAGTTATAAACCATGTTATTATGATTAATATTTAGGAAATAAGTGAAAAACAGGTATAGCATTAAATCTCTCAAGTTGAGCCTCTATCATTGAGACAGTTTCCTTAAATTAGGCAAAAACTCCTCAAGTTAGAAAAAGTGACTCTGAAAATGAGGAAGATCTCTGTGTGAAAGTTCAGATTAATCCTCTGTGCCATCCCCAATGACAATAACCCAATCCTGTTTGCTTCCACCTTTAAAAATCTTCCTGCCATGTTTCCTATGATTAATATTTAATATCATCTTTCATTCCATTCTCCTCCCAAAGGTACTTTAATTAGCATTTCTTTTGTATGTCTGTCACAGCTACAGCCTTCTGAAGAGGCAGGGCTAAAATAATAATGATGAATAATAATAATGAAAAATACTAAATGCACAGGATATATATACTTGTTATACATGTATTACACCAAGAACATAAAAGCCAGAAATACGAAAACAGTTGGTGAATCAGGATTTCGTTGTGTAGTCTGAGTAGCTGTTCCCAATTTTCCATGCACTCTTGGGAGACCTCACTTTTAACAGTCCTTGAAAAGCATAAAATGGCAAACAGTTTTAGTGTGTTTAGTATGCACATGTAACCTTCATGACAAAAGAAAGCTCCCAAATTAAAAGAAATTAAATCTTGGGCCAAAACCTGTATTAGTAGGAATGAGACAAATTACACTGATTAGTAAGGTGCTACATGGTGACATCATGAGAGGGACAAAAAAAAAATCAATTTAATCTAATTTCAGTTTGAGGGATTTAAAGCACAACATGGTTGAGAACATTAAAAACAGAGCTACAGGACAGCTAAAATGTATTTAAGGGATTATATACTCTATTTCCTTACTTTAGCATGCTCAGTCCTTTTTAAAAATTTAAACAAAAAAATCGATTTCTCAGATTTTATAGAACTTTGTTTCAGGATTCTGCTATCGTTATTTTATATATATTNCTTTTTTTTTTTCCTACTGAGAAAACATATGAGATTCACTATGCTTGTAATAATAGGGAGGCTTCCCCATACAGAGCTATTTTGGATTTTACAGCTAGATTCCTTTGAGTCAGAGGAGAAAACTGTACATTAGACAGTAATCTAAAAGGGACTATTGGCAAATGTTGATTTACTACGAACTATTGTAAAAGAAAACACAATACACATGTATGATAATTTATGCCATTTAATATTTATTGTCCAATCCTTTAGAGACATGAACACTAGACACTGAATAGTGACATCAAGAGCCTCTTCAGAGCATATGAAATTAATGAGGTACACAAAAATTTTGTCAGATTGGGCTTTTGGAAAGAAAGAAAACTATATACTGTAAATTAATGCATTCTCGAGACAAATTCATGCATTCTGAACTGGGAACTTATGTCTGTAACTTTGGAAGACAGTGGATTGTCCAACATGCTGCTACTGCTTTAATCAGCCCTGCGTATAGGAAAATGAAGCATCAAATAACCATCTCAATCTACCCATCGATGAAGAAGCCGTTTTAAAGGCCCAGAAGGTAGAGAGACATTTCAAACCAGGACAAGCCTTCCTATAGATTCAGCATGGTTGTTAACTCTGTTTGGCTTCGTATGTGCTGATTTCAGCAACATGAGGCATCTTTTTGTTATGACACAGGAAAACATACTGCCTTTCGTTATTGGGTAACAGATGTTAAGTAATTAAAGCAGCCCATTTCAAAAGCAATCATAAAATCAGAGGGAAATGAAATTTGAATACATTTGAATTCCTACAGGATTCTGTGTGTGCTTTTTCTCCATGTGTTTACATTTTTAGTAATTTAGTATAGCTGATATAAGAACTGGATATTAAACTATTTCTTGTTAATAAAAATATGTATGATTCCTCATATGCAATGCTTATTGAATTGTAAAAAATAAAACTCACAGAAACAGGTACGACATATCAAGAAAGTGAAGGATAGGCTCCAGGGTGTAGGTTTTATCTAGTCCTTTTGTTCTGCCTGTGGACTGTCTAACCACAGGAGTGCCTCTGCTCCATGGCTCCTTTTCTCTTAGCTCAGAAATCTCCCTGGTTTGTTTCAGCTGGAGTTTTCATCTCTGCACATGCCCAGAACTACCTTGATTTGAACAGTCACCCTCTGCCTGTACTGAGTAGAGAACTAAAGACAGAGCATCCCTCTATTTTGGGTCCCTCTGACTAGGGGAATTCACACCAAATGTAATTATCGGTTTTACAATCAAATGGAGTTATATCTTCCTCCTCTTCTCCACAGAAGTGAGATTGGAGCTGGCAGTGCCCCATTTTTGATAGCCCACAGGTAGTGCCCATGGGTTGCTTTGAGGGACATTTTGTGTCTGTGCATTTCTGTCTCCCACTTCCTCGTCTCTCTTCTGCTGTCCCCACACCTCAAGTGTCTAGAGCAGTGTCTGGTCTTGGCATGGCTTTCTCCTGGGGAAGGGGCCTGAGAAGCGAATTGAGTCTAGATGGTCTTGCCTACAGTATAGTAAACTGCAGAAAGGTGACTGAATAGTAAACTGCTGTACAAAACCCCCAGTGTTACCATCATCTATGCTGCTAACTGTGTTTTGAAAACAGGAATGTGTGATAGAGTGTTTGCCATCCTGTTTCTCACGATCAAGCTCTGAGTAAATAAAATCTTAAGATACGTGTCTGAACTTTGTGATTCCCGTTTGGTGGTTTTGGGTGTCCCTAAGTTCACCCTGAAGGAATTGTTGATCATCTCTCTGAAAAGCATTCCTTTTTCTTACTGAGACAGTTTCTAGAAACTCAGCTCCTGTTTTTTTCTCTGAAAATGTGGGCACTGATTTCCTTGTTTTCTATGTAGGTAATTCTGTTCTCGAACTTTAACCTTATATATCCAAATAAAACCACATTTGGTTAACTAGGAATTATATTATTAACTGTTGCTTCAATTAGAAGTGTAAAACTTAGTATTTATAAGGGAACCTTTGTAAAAATACACGTGTTTTTCTAAAAAAAAAAATTCACTTTTGAACACATTGTCAACATTTTCAACTATTTATTTTGATGGACTGTGATATAAAGGTTTTCTGCAGTGGGACAAGTCAGTGTGTGACTTTGCATGATCAGAATATAATTCAAAATGCTATCACAAATTAAAATGTCAAGAAAAAAATATTTAGAAGACCATTACCCCTAAACAAGTATCCAGCTTTTTTTAAGAGTGTAATCTGATCTGGACAGATAACCTTTATACACACGTATCCCGATGGGGGTGTGTGTGTGTGTGTGTGTTATATTTTTATTTTATTTTAAACCTTTCAAGTTCATTTATAACTCCATGTTGGTGTTTTGCTCCATAAAACCTTCCTTTCCTTTTAATAGTGAAAAGTTTTCCACTTGAGCATGATTTGGCACCTAAAAGCATCAAGAAACACAAGGACTAATCACTCGTAAATTCACTGTCATGCCAATAAAGGGTCGTTAAGCCATTAGCAACCAACAAATTGACATCTGGCATTCTTCCTATTCATTTCAAAGCGGATCCACGGTGGGATGCAAGGCTATAAATTGGTAGCAATCAGACGCCTATTCTTTTCATGAAAGATGGCATCCACCAAGTAGCAGGTACGCTGACGTTCCCTGCATATTGTTATAAGTCACACTGATTAAAAAGAAATTTGCTATAATAGCAGAAGACCCTAGTCTATACTTGTGAAATAAAAAGACAACAAGAATAGAATATTTTCTATGTGATTGGTTGTTGATTTCTCCTCCAGCGTAGTTCTTGTGCTTCAGATGGATTTCCAATAGTATTTCAGTACAAAGGGGAAACTTTTCTGTATCCATCTTTCAATATCACTTACTTTAAAATGTTTTCATTTCAATCACAGGTTACTCTATGATAGAAATTAAGCTGAGAAACTGCCAATATCAGTAGAGAATAACCTTTTGTGTTTTGTTTTTTTTTCTTTTTTTACGAGCCAACCTTTAAAGCAATAATACAGTTCTTTACAAAAAATCAACTGCACTTTTAATAATGCCTTAAAAATGTTTTCATTTTTTCAATTCAACTTTAGAAGCTTTTTTCCATCAGGGTATACTCTTAAACTGGTACACTAGAGGAATAAATTAAAATAAACCAAAATGGAATACTTAAGCATAAGACTGGGAAAAGACCTGTTTTGCGATCTTGCAACATACAGACTTTATTTTATGACTATCATATTAACTGCTAGATTGAGAAGAACATTGTTCAGGACCAAGCCTGTGAGAGTTCAAGAAGTGTTTGGATAATGCTCTCAGGCACATGGTGTGATTCTTGGAGTGTCCTGTGTAGGGCCAGGAATTGGATTGGATGATCCTGATGGGTCCCTTCCAACTCAGCGTATTCTATGATTCTTTTCTTCTGTCTGAATCGTAGTACCTTCATGGTAAAAACACAAATATATGAGAGAAAGAAACAGGTTTATTTGTATAGTGCCTGGTAGTTTTAATTTCTCCATACAAATTCTATGCACAAAGTATATATACTCCTTATTATTTCAGTTATCTTTTTATTCTCCGAGACATGAATTGGAGAATTATTTTTTCTCAGTACACTGAGGTATCATCTTAACTGGGTCTGCGAGGTTTTTAACTGTTAAAATCCTTTGCAATTCATGTTGACAGTGAACAAACTCTATGGCTATAATAGAAATGAGTTGTATGGCATAATGTGTAGACAACTGATTTTTCTTGATTATTGTTAATTGCACCCATCACAGTAACAGGCTATTACAGTGGAGGAACTGAAGATTGCAAGAATACAATCAATAAATCTAAGGGAATGGATAATTTAGCTTGTGTTTCTATGTGAATTGCATCTAGGAATGGAGGTGGGAAAGTGAGTAGTTCAGGTGAAATTCACAATATTTCTAAATGTCCAGCTTTAAACAAGGATTTTAAGCATATGCAAAAGGTTCAAGGTAGAATTCAGACAGTCAGCCTGATACCACATACTGTTTTCTTACTATGTTTCTTTCTGATGACTCTGTGTTACAGTGCAGTGTATATGTGACCTTGGAGCAGTACACACACTGTCATTTCGCAGGGCAATGAGGTGATTACAGGAGGTAATTTCTCACACCATGCACTGTTTAAGGTTTTGATTACATTTGGACTCAAAAGCTCATGACAGCTGCAGCACTAAATCCTTGAACTAGTGTCTGTGCTCCAGATTTTAGCTATCACAACTATTGCTGACATACAGTGGGAGTATTTTCTACACTTCCACATTTACACACTGGCAGTAGAGAAAATATGACTTGAAGTGTTCTTAAAATGGTAAGTGTCTGTGTGAGATTCGCACTGCTGCTTTGTTTCTTGATCTAAGGGGGCATTCTATCTTATAACCCTTTAACAATAATCATCTGAACTTCTCTGGCTTCTCAGTTCCTATACAGGATGGACAGTGGACTTCTTTTGCCTTTAAACCCTCCCTGAAAGTTCTATGGGTCAAATATTTAGAACTATACAAGTTGGACAGAAAAGTTCTTCTGATGTTTACATGGAAATAACTTTTTTATCCCACTTTTTCTCTGTGTATGTGCTTTTGATTATATACGTGCAGGCTCTCTTGGATTAGTCTTTATCTCTGTTGATGACTTAGGCACTTCTGGCATGGGATTCTCCATGGCTTCTATCAGCTTTATGTACCAGGTACATCTCGATATTTGAGCAAATGAGGACGTGTGGCATTTTGTATCACTTGGAAATTTGAGGCTCTGCAGTGGCTTACCATTGTCAAAGAAGAAGTGTTTATTATTAAATGGGAGGCAGAGGTTCTGTTTCTCATGTATCACCTCCTAGGTTCCCCAGGTCCTCAATGCTTCACTGGTAACCCCATGTACGTTCACGACGTGTTTGTGCTTCAAGTTTGTCTCTTTGGTTGGACACTTCTTTCAGATAAACTGTTATAAATCTGTCATTTCAGTCCTCTCCGTCCCTGTATGGTTTTTGCATTTCAAATATTGAACATTGAAATCAATGACATCTACGTTGCTGCGATCTTCAGCTGCCCAAGTCTGACAGCCTTACCTCAAAGCAGATACATGGAGTTGTTTTACCTTGCTTATTCTGAGGTGGTTTAAGAATGTGGTAGTCACAGGTTTCAAGTTTGATAGCTCTTTTCTTCCATGCTGGCTTTATACATGTGATCAGTTGTCCTTGGGATGATAATGTGTTCATTGCTGATTTGTCAGTTGTTTTTTTGTTGTTGGCATATTGTTAGTGGTGGTGGTTGCTGTAACTGGTGTGTGGAAATTAAAGTGTTACTTGCAAGCTTCCAGAAACAGCTGTGGAATAAGAGTGAGTGGAAACAGGATGATTTCCAGGAGGCTGCGCCTGCGCAATCAGAGAAGCACTGGCTAGAGGAGATTATGTCTCCTGTCTGAACCTGTGTGTGGTCAATTTGCTCTCCTTGATGGACATCCAGGCCACCCATCAGCTATTAGTCCGAGACACTAATAAACATTTTAGTATGTATTAAAACAAATTTATTTGAGGCAAGGCCCTTACTAGTGCCATTAGGACACTTGCAGTTGCCTTTCTGTTACACCATTGTTGTAGTTACTGTTGACAGAAGACATCTAGTCTGTGCAAAGAACACACAGCAGGCAAGTGTGAAAGTTAGTATTTGGGCCCCCTTGTCAGAAATGGACAAAGGTTGCAGAAGCTGTTATGTTCTGTTATAAAATGTGGTAAGTCTGCCCTCTGCCAAGAGTGAAAGAATTCCGTGCAGATTGGAAACTTGGGAGCGAATATGTAGAGAAGCTTTAGCTGTAACTGTCAGACCCTTCATGTCCCTGTGGTTTGGATGAAAAGAGGTGAAAAAGTAGAAAAGACTGAAGAAGATTTGGAGACCAGTGGATAGAAGCTGCTTGGATTACTGCTCAGAAAAGTATAATACATTTCAAGAATGCAGCAATTCAGCCAAATCAAATATTGCAAAACAAGTAATGAGGAATGAAAACATCTTTGAGCTAAGTGCACAGGCAGAATATAGAACACAGGGCACCACCCCCTACAATCAACAGCTAAATCCTGTGTCACCTCTCTAAACCATTTCGCCTATGTGTTTCACAGCTGATGGGGCTGATGCAAATAAGGGAAAGGAAATATGCAGGTGTCTTGGAGTCACTGACTCAATTTCAAAAGTCTCCTAAGGATACTTACAATACCAAATGACATTCAAAAAGTGTGTTTCTAACACAGTTTAAAACTAAGCTAAAATTGAGGTTGCCCTTGGTCGCTCTCCATTCTGTCCTGCTCTGCTTCTCTCCTATCCTTTTGTCCTCTCTTCTTTATGCTCATCTCGCAGTGGGAGCCAGGGAGACGAACGATGTGGAAACTGTCTTTCATAAGGTTGTCTATCCATACCAGCTCATGGCAGAGTGACAGGGGACACTGCTATGCAAGGATGAGGGCAGGAGTGTGTGAATGAATACATGAGCAAGAGGGAAGCAGCTCTGATTTTACAGTGTAAACTGTCACAGATGACACTCTGTGAAAGGTGGTGCCTGAGCCACATATGTCAAGTGGTGAGATATTCCTGGAACCACACATTTCCTTCGTAGTTCTGGTCACTCATCTGCCACAGGCACGACTATTTTGGATACATGCATGAATAATTAATGCCCCTAGTTTATTCTGTACTGCCTGGTTTAAGTTTGCTTCCTTGTGCACTGCGCTCCCTGGGAGTTCCACCAGACACACAGGATCTGACGGCCAGTGGTCTACAGCTGGTAATTAGTACCATTTAGCAGCTGCTAAGCAGGATAAAAGTCCATTATCCTTGAAGATCTCTAATACAAATCATAATGAGTTGCTTACAAGGCTTCTAAACCAGCTGGCATAAACTTGGTCTGCATGGTATGAGAGTTAAAAGGGAGAGTGAATCTTGCTTCATATGGAATATAAGTCAGCAGTAATTTGATTTATGCCTATTAAGTAACGTTGGCATAGGATCAACATAAATGTTGAGTGAAACAGAGGGAGTGTACTGTCTGTTCGGCTGAAAACTTGTGTTGTATGCAAATACTGTTACACTAGGGAAAAACTTGGGTATGACAGTGTTTTTCAAATTAAGGTACTGACCACAGAATGAGTTATTTTGCTGATGTGTGTTTTAATATTTATCGTTTAATGACTATAGGACTGGAAAGTTGCAAATTCTGAAATAAATTTAACATATTGAGTAGAATACTGTAAAGATTTTAAACTTTATTCAATTCTGCAAACATTTGAATGTATCATAAGGTGTTTCTGTTGCTGAAAAGTTGGCCTAAAAGTTACACTGGTAATTTAAGGAGCTTTCAAATTGATACATGTTTCTAAGGTGAACCTAGTGGGATGAGCTTTTGTGGTAACAGACTGTAGCCTGATGTAAAGTTCTTGCTGGTTTTAGTCACCTTTGTCAGGATTTCCAGGAGAACGCACACGTGGGAGACAGATAAAATATGTGTATAAAATTAAATAGGTGATGGAAATGCAAAGATATTATGTTCCGTTTTTATAAATCTCAATAGCTAGTTGGAAGTGAAAGCTTCGAGAATAGCTATATTGATGTTTACTGTATGACTTTCCCCTAAGGTTAATTTTAGAGTGTTCAGCTTAATGGTAAATGTTAAAAAGCTTTGGTTTTATTGTAATTTTATCTCAACAACAGACACTCCGAATTCACTCAGGTCTGTGCTACCAGTTTTTGATGGCATAGCTATTTTGGCCTAGGAAGTAGCTATGCTGGTAAAACCCTGCTGTGCTATTATCCGTGATGATACAACCAATACTGGTAGCTAAGCATGTGTTATTTTTTAAGGTGGTGTTGAATCATTTTAGCAACAGTTCTGTTATGTGCACAGGTGTAGTTACAGTGAGATAAAATCACAGCTTTTTTAACAACTAAGACAGACCTTACCGCAGCAATTCTCTCCCTCTGGCCTGGCCAAAGCTCTGGCTCCAGCAGAGTTAATTTAAAACGCGAGAAAAACAGGGAAGCACCATTATTGCTTTGTGAATCTGGATGTGCCCCTTGCAGTGCAGTAATGTCTTTTGGGCCATAGAACTGAATAGCTAAGTAAAATCTCCTCTCAACATTACTGTGGTTTACACCAGGGTTTTCTTACATCACTCTAGATATTGTCAGTGCATGTATTTGTGAGTAATGATGAAAATTAGGGTCCTTTTTTTTAAAAAAAAAAAGTAACTATAAAGTGGGAGGGAGTTGGACTCTGAACTGAAAACAAAAAAACATAAGACTTTTGGAATAAAGATCCTAAAAAAAAAAACAACCAAAAACCACCAAAAAAGCATAAAAGAAGAGAGAGAGAGAAATCATAATCATATGTAGCTGTTGAGTAGGGTGACCCAGTCTTGTTCCTCTGAAATAATTTCAGAGTGTACACTGCTCTTCCATAGGAGTAACTTCCTGTCAGTATCTTATCTTGTTGAAAACATGTGCTTTGCCTGCCATATCACAACTTAACTGCTGCCCATTGTCAGTTTTGTGTAAGGAGGTAGGTTAATTTGTATCACTCCTTGGGACTGTAAAGGGCAGACTAGGATTTTTTAGGCCGTTAGATTTGTGGCCTTAATATCTTCCAGTGGAGACACAGACTGTGTTGCCTTTAATGTATATAGAAATGAAAAAGGGACAGTTTAGTGAAGAAGTTTTAGATTTAGCAGTTCTTGAATAACTGTAGTCCCTAAACTCATAACTTATTCTGGCTATGTCTACAGTGATAGAAATGTCTGTCCCAGGAGGGAACTGTGACTCACAGATCTCACTGGAGTTTGTCTCAGTGTCTGTGTGGCCCAGAGACATAACCATTATTTTCTACATGGTTTTCCAGTTCAAGGCACCTCAGATAACAGACCTCCAGAGTGAAAGAGCATTGGCAGGAAGCTGCCAGGGTTGGTGAATGCCTAGGCATGGACATATAATAGTTGATGGTGCAAGCCCTGGTAGGAAAGTAGCAGAGAACTTCAGCCCAGGCAGAAAGAGACCCATCTTGTCTCATGCTTACCTGTGCTCCCACAATGGAGTGACCGAGCCCCTCCAGCTGGTTCCAAGGGTGGGTTTAGACTGATTTCTCCACAAAGAAATCATGAGGAAGAACTACCGTGTATTTTGATCTACCAGCATTAAAGCTGGGAAAGGTGTTGATTGTGGCTGTGGTACTACCTCTGTCAGTCCGTTTCATTGGTGGCTTGATGTGTTTCTTTTAAGGTAGTGTTGTGCTGAATGTAGAACAGGAATCAGCCTGACATTTCACATCATGCTTTTAAATACAGAAGAGAATCAGTGACCCAGTTGGGGTCATGGTAATATGATTCCTGGCTGCCTGAAAAAAATTGCAAACTATGAGAGCTCTGCCGGGAAGTATAGAAACATCAGCCCTATCCTCATCAGTGCTGTGTTCTAACAGTGTGCAGTATAGCTTGGATATGCAAGGCTAACATTCTGAATTTCAGCCGGTATGGAAAGAATAATTTTCCTCTTTTCATCTCTGCAGTCTGTGAATGACACAACACTTAACCATCCAAATATTGTCCATATTCTGTTTATGGTTTGCTGTCTTTAATCTTTTTTCAGCAAAGGTGGGAATTTATTTCCTAGAGTTCTCCAGAAAATGAGAAGATGAGATTTGAACAAGTTTGACAGATGTTCCCAGTGAATCCTGGAAATATTTCATGTAAAAATCAGTAATGTTAAAAATCAGTTGTTTGGAAAGCCCATTAAGGGCATGACTGCTCTGAATAACCACTGTGAACTGATGAGCTTGCTTTGAAAGAAAGCATGAGCTATTGCACTAGTGATGATGAGGTAACAGTATTGCTCCAGTAAATGTGTTTATTAGGTAAACAAGATACCTTAAAAGAATGAGTAAATTAACAACAGTGGTACTTGGATTTTAAAATTTAATTTTAAACTAATTATAGCAAAGGTATGAGGTAAATGTGTTTTCTAAGATTGGGTTAACCAAAAATCTGTGAGATCTTATTTGATTTCATTTGCTGTTCTGATTAAGAATAACTTGCCAGGGATTAGCATTCATCTGTTCTCATATGCAGCTGAGCTGTGCAGCAGGTTCCTTGTAAGTACCTTTGGTACAAGGTGAAAGTACAGAGTGACTGCTGAGGAATAAAAAGAGAGTGCTAGAGGCATGAAGGTGGAGAGAATTCTAAGTGATTCATCTATACAGAATTTAAAACCTCAGTGTTGAACCAAATATTCGACTCTGGAGGAGCTAAAGGGCAAAATACGACACTTAATTGGTGGAAGTGGAAGAGGTGGAAGGATGCTACTACACATCTTTGTTGCTTCTGTTTTTCAGTGATTCAATTTCATGGCCAGTTTATGCCCAAACTCCTTTCAGCTGTTGGTGAAAAGTGGCAGCTACACCCATCTCCCTAATTACCTGTTATCCAGTGTCACATTCCCAGATTCTTGATCTAACTGGTAAACTAATCTTAGCCTTGTGTCAAGTGATGAAAACATGCAACCTGGGACAGGAGGAGAATGGGATAAACCATTCCAGGATCAGCATCATTTTAGCTAGGCTTCCACATCAGTATGTCATGAAGCTGTACATAATGAACAAGTAAAACATTCCATCTGAAGTTATTCCTGCTAAACTAAAAAGAACAAAAGTAGATATGAACAGGAACAAAGTTCAAACTAGCTGGCTGCTACTCCCCAGAAAAACAATTAATAGGAGCATACACTGGTACTCTATATGCAGTGCAGTAGATGGCCAACTGTTAGGTTTTACATATGTTAGGGAACTTTGTTTTAGTCTGTTCTGTTAGGACTAAAACTGAGTTTGCTGTGAATGCAACATTGCCCAGCTCCTAAGTTCTGTTGCTATCAGTAGCTGATCTCTGGTGAGTTGCTGATAGCCTTGGGCCCTCTGAATTCACCCCTCAGGCTCTGCGGTCACTTCAGTCAGTATTCCTTTTTTCTGCAGCATATAAAGTCATAGATAGCTCTCTATGCCAGGGTAGCTAGATTATGTTCAACCCAGCACAGTCTAAGTACTGGTTATTGCCACTTATATGAAAATTCTTGATACATTACACTCCACAGTTGTACAAAACTAAAATACGTTAGGTAATTGCCTAGTTGTTAGCACCAAGTTGCTATACCAGCTAAGAGTTAAAAAAAAGCTCCAAGCAAGCCAAGACAAGCCCAGAAAACATAAGCCTTATAGGCCTAGTTCTATATGCAAACTTAGTACAAGACCTGTGGATGGTAACAGGCACAGCAATAATGACTTTACTGCATTATCAGGCTACAATAAGTTGTAATCTAGTCAATAAAATCAATGGAATGTGGAGAGCTATTCAGCTCACTGGAATAATTTTGTTAAAATTGTATCATCAAGCATATGTAGAAAGCTATGTTGATTATTATCTTTCTTTACTACTGAGACTTCAATGCTTTCAAATGCTTTCTAAAACACCTCTATTAGATATGAAATCAGGTATGAAATTCTGTTCTAAGTAGTCAATAATTTTGTGTGTCAAATCTAAAAGACATCAGAGAATGGGTGGACATGTTTATAGACATAAAGGAAGGGCTTGAGAGTTTGCTAAAAATTTTATTTTATTTTTTTTTTAAGTAAACATCAGCTTCCTGACATTTCTGTAGCATTACTTGGATGTAGGTTTGTATTATTTTCTGTCTTCACTAGGGAAGAACGACTTTTCAAAGAAAAGAACAACTGAGCATTTATCCACATACCCTAGTGTTTTTATATTTGGCTCAACAATTTGTTTATGGTCACAATTATTTAATATTCTACTTATTTTAATATTTTAATATTCTGTTTTGCATAGCTTCTCTAGAAGAACCAAGTCTTTGTGGGTTAGATGAGAGGAAAAGATTTGATAAATTGCCTGTGTTTTTTATACCCAAGTAGCCAGTTTCTTTCTGTCACTGACCAATCCCATGTGTCTTTTTCCTGCCAAAAGAGAGATATCTTTATCCTCTGTATTTGCTTAGAAGGACCTACCCAAAAGCCACTTTTGGTGATCCCAAGGTTTTAATGATTGAGTTAATCTCAATTACCCAGCAAGAAACTCCACATTTTATTTTTCCTGCTGTTAAATTGTGCTATTAGAGTCAGTTCCCAGCTACAGAAGTAGCCAGAGGTAAAGGATGTGCAAGGCCCTTTGTGAACAGGGGAAGGGAACGGACTTTTTTGGTTAACTCGTTAATTGTCTTATCCTGTCTTGGAGAAACACAGACTGAGGATGTTATTGCATTGACAGCCTTAGTCAACATACGGTTTCAGCCACCAAACCCACGGTGTGCTTGCTCTGCCTCCACATGATGTATGTCTTTGTATCCCCTGTGCTTCTGCTTAAGGAGGTATTCAGTGACCCACATTGATGGGCCCAAAATATAACCCTGCAGTAGAAAGAAGAAAGAAAATAAAAAGAAAAAAATAATACCCAAACCAAAACAACAATGAAAAAACAAACTCCAAATCCAACCAACTCCCCCCACCCAAAAAAAACCCCAAAACCAAACAAGCCCACAAAAACACCCAGAAAAACCCACCACCTTACTGGTCCAGTCGAATGTGCAGCTGTATAGATGGGGAGAGCTGGCACAAGGGAAGAGGGGGCCATGCAGAAGAGTACATGAGTTTACCCTTTTGACAGCAGTACAAGCTGTGACAATCCAATATAAAGATGACATTTTCAAATAATTAGATACTTTCACAATGCCGTCAGTTAAAACCTCCTTGAGAACAGAATGATTTCTGCAAATCACACTTGAAAGTACTATCTACCTGAATTCCCATATTTGAACATGAGGCTCTTGTTGCAGGTGGAATCAAGCCATAGTTCACATATTTAACCTACATACATAGTCCATAAGAAAGAATGCTACGTAAAAACACTGTATTAGGTCTCTGAGAATCTAAAATGGGTGGATTTTTTTCCCCTGAAAAACAGGGATGGAGGAAGGGGAACACTTTGGAGTGTTAATTTGTTCAGGTGAAATCCTGGTGGATTTGGGAGGATGAAATTACTTTCAGAGCCCTAAGAAATGTTCTGTGCTATGGAATTAATATTTTCTGCCCTACTAAAGAAATGGCATGACATAGAAACATTGAAATTATTAGCTCTTGAGGAGAATGTAGTTGCACACCTTTTTAAGGAAGGAAGATTTACAATAAATCTTTACTCACTAAAACCTGAAGGTAGAGGGAGCATCTCTCCACATGTGGCCAGTAATTTAGGTATTAAGCCAAGGAAGGAGCTTAGTTCTGAACTTTTATTTTTAATTATATCTCTCTGGATGAGGACAATTTTGTGTTTTATTGTGAGATTTGTGAATCTGAGAGCAGAAAGAAATGCTTTGCTTTTTGTTGTTCACCTATTTCTCCCAAAGTTATGAAATTCTGTAAATATTTCTCTACCCTCCCACTCTGGTTCAGTGCTTTTCATGTTACTTAGCAGGTGTACAGTTTCTAATATTCCATGTTACCTACTTTTCCAATTCTGCTTTTGGTGGATGTGCTGGAGATAACAGGGACTTCTGATAGGGATTAGCTTTCAAAGTGGCATTTGCCAGAACACTGAAGTCTTTTACAGTTACGTAAATTAAATGAGGCAAAGCCTTTGGTGAGGAGGAATAAGTACCATGGAACTGTTCAGAAAGTATTAATTTATATAACAGTTTTGATTGATCTTTTATTTTCAAAGCTTATGAAAGAGCAAAAGAGTAAATGAATTTGTCTAACTATTGTAAATATTTGTCCATTATACCCGTGTGTTTACTGTGTAAAGTGTTTAGCAATGATGATGCCAAGTATTTCACTTTAATTTTGCAGGCTTGCAACCATTTAGCCAAATATTCCTTCTTAAGCTGAATTTTTCTAGGCCACCTGGTCAAAAATAATTCAGCACATTCAGAAAATATTGCTTCTATTAGTTGACAGTCTTTTTAAAAAAAAAAACAGAAAACCTGACCCCTTTCAAACAGGTCAATCAACTGTCTGAATGCTGTGAGAAGTTTGAATATGCAGTGAAATGGAGTTGCAAGATATTCTTGAGAAAAAGAAAACACATGGAAAAAACACATAGATATGGAGAAGATTGTGTTCATGAGTCTCTTGATGGATTCACAGAAGTTAGAAGAGCCTTGAGACAAATTTGTGGCCCTCCTGTTGGACAGACGCCACAGCCAGAATTTTAACTAGGAATTCAAATCACGATTTCCAGAGGATGGAGGCAGAACCAACTGTGCTCCTACTCAGGAAACATTATTGACAGTTATTCTCATGGAGAGAGGCCTTTTAAAAGGGTCCTTCATGCCAGTTAAGTGAAGACAAGGTTGCAGTGCTGGTGTGAATTCCCCTGATAATATCTGGCATGGTTACTGTGAAATTCTGTTCAAGGAATGAACGCTGTTACCATGAGTTAGTCAATGCCTTGATTTAGAATGAAAAGGTTATAAAGGCAATAAAGACCATGGGGAAAAAATGCTGAATTTTCACTCTTGAGTGAGCACCAATATGAAAGGTTGTGGTTTTGCTTGTGCTTAAGCCTGTTTTCATTTCAAAGGGGTTTGATACATGTAACTGGGAGTGGGTTTTGACTCCACGTCTCGTTTTAAAGATTATGCTGCATCGGTGATCTGACAATTCACTGGAAAGGTTAAATTGAGTGCAAATCATTTAGCTTTGGTATGATGATTAATTTCAAATGATATCAGCTATGAATACTAGTTTCACGTATTTACTGAAAAAGCCAACATATCTCATGGGAACTCTATAAAGTAAAAAAAACCCGGTTGACTGTGATTTTGCTTCCAAATGAACTAATCAGGTGATTGTGACCTTGACACAGGGTCTTTCCTCCAGTTCTCCCCTCCCCTCTCCTGTGTATAAATCTGACATGCTTATCTGTACACTTGAAAAGTCCTTGGTACTGTTCATATTTACTGTTGATTATCAAAAGTTCTTTGCTTACAGACTTTGCTATTAAAAAAAGGTGAGATGGTAAATGCTGATGCCATAGTTTTACAAATATTATATGAGAGGTTTGAATATATTATTAAATCTAATGGAGATGATGAAGAATCAGCCTCTTAACAGTTCAGAATTAGGTGTATTGTTGGTATCTTAGGTATATTAATTCTTTTTCCCTTTTTCTTTGATGTTTCAGTTCTACGGCTCTTGAAGGATGGTGCTGACCCTCATACGCTTGTTTCCTCAGGAGGCTCCTTGCTCCATCTGGTGAGAGTGATTGAAGATTAGTGTTAGTGGCTGTGGATAAATATGGTGGGATAGTGAGTAGCAGATTTGGCATATTAACAGAAAAAAAGGGCTTAGCAATATTTTTTTATCTACCCTGACCTCTGCTGTATTTATGATTGCATCCAGCTATGCTTTTTAAATAAATGGTTGTTTTCAAATTGCTTGGAAAAAAAGGGGTAGCTAACAAAGGAGAATTAAATGTTTTATTTATAAATTATCTCTTCAGTAAGAAAGAACAAAGGAAATTTTGCTTGATTCCAAATGTAACATTATATGGTTCCGAAATTTACAGGTTCTATATGAAAACATATCATGTACCATTTTTCCTTTTGGTTTTGTGCATATTTTCTTGCACCAATTTCCTACATGTGGATATTTAACACATTATCTGCATTTAGTTCATCATTATTTACATAGCAATTTGGATTAAGTAACGGAAAGATAAAAGCAAAACAAATTGTATGTAATGACCAAAAGAGAAACAAGAGGTAAGGGCATGTGGAGGAAAGACTGACAGACAAAAAGAAAATACTGCAGAAGTTGAATTTTGACTTTGTTGAAGCCAGTGGCAAAACTCAGAATTATTAAGTCTTATGATCCTTTTCTTTGGTCTGTGATTCTTCAGTTGCAGACATGCTGTCTATTCAATGTGAAACTCTTTTGAAACTTCCAACTTTGTTGCACAGTGTAGCTAAAATAAATGCAATTTAGCAAATACAAGAGTGTCTGGTGAAAGGTCTGATGGCAGAGTGTCTCATTTTAGAACATTTGGATTTACTTTCTCATCATATCTACACAAAATAAAGTAATTTATTAATGAAAAAAAAAAGTTCCTGTAATAGTGGACTCCAGCGCACCTGTGACCATGCTCTTGCAATATGTAGCATTTCTTTTACATAATTAATCTGTGCTATTTACTAAGAACTTTAGGAAATAGAGGCCTATGTAAGGGGAGAGTTTGGTATTGATCTGGAACAGAGAAAATTTTAATTCTCTTTTCTGTCCTCCAACTATTAGCCTGCTCAATCACTCTTTAAAAATGCAGTCAATATGAGATGTTGTCTTTGGGATTCCCAAAACAGAGGCTTCCCAAATCTTATCTTCTGCTGGAATACCTAAAAGACAATATTTATCTTCAGTGCAGAAGATGTGACATCAGTCTCAGGCAATGTAAAACAGAAGAAAGAAAAGTCCTTCTTTGGGGATTTTAGATTGTGTTGTCTAGTTTAGCTGATGCACACTTTTTATCTGCAGTTGAACTGTAACTTTTTAGGTTTCTTGATCTGCATCATGCCCCAATTCACTGTCACAATCAATATCTCTCAACTGGTGCCTGCTGCTTCACAGACACACGTATGCTTCCAAAGGAAGGAAAGCTCTGCGCAGTAAAGAATTTGCAATAAAGAGCTATGAGTAACCTGCTGTCTCAGTTTAGTCAGAGTTACTTGTAAGTACTCATAATTCATTTATGGGAAAATTCTGGTTCTGTTGGAGATAGAGGCAAATATAATTTCAGTGAACTCTAAATTTGACCCTGATTTGGGAGCAATACAGACAGGAGAGGAGAGTCATGATGCAGGGAAACAGATAAACTAAGGGGTTTTTTCTGCAAGAATTGAAAACAGCAATTTAACATGCATCTGTATTATATTCTTAAAGCCCAGTTAGATCCATTCTAAGTACTAGTTTTATCACTATGATTCTATATAAGCTGCTTTGTCCAAAGGGAAGCTTAACGGTGTTTATTCTTTCCAGTTGTAGGCTAAATGTTTTTATGCCAGAATGAATGGAAAATATATTTATCCCCACATTTTCCTTAAAATTCAGTTCATGATATAATTCCTTTTTCCATTTCTGTTAACTTCCAAAATGTGATATATTTCTGAAAAAAATCAAATGTGACATTTCATAAAGATTCTGTTGTCTTGTCTGTATCCCAATATGGCTGAATCTCAGGGAAGCCATGGGAGATTCAAAAGTGTCCCGTGAACCTTCTTTAGATTCCATGAGAAGAGAAGTATAAAAAGAGAGCTGCCCTTTCAGTGGGACGCACATACCATCACACCAATTCACACTGGCGATCGCCCACCCCTCCCTAATAAAAAAGTATATGCATCCCAGTTTTTTTCTGGAACTTCAAGCTGGTCCATTTTTTTCACAAAATACATTAAACAAGAATCAAGGGGCAGCGACAAATCTAAGGTGTTTTCGAACTGGGGACTAATCACTGAAAGGCTCTATGTCTATTATAAATATGCAAAATGGCTTAGTGATGTTTGTCATCTCAAGAAATTTTTGGAGGTTCTTTTGCTTAACAGTGCTTTGAAAATGTGATTTGTGTTAAATTATGTTGATCTCTATTATAAAATGACATCTCTGATTTGTTAAAATTTGAACATAGAACATCTCAATGTAATTTATACTGATACAAGGAATCATACTGATGCAACAAAACAAAACTGTTTTTAGAGCTGCCCAATAAGTTACAAGCTAAAGGAAATACATCAGAACTTAATTTCTGTTCTATAATTTACTGGTCAGTATATTTGGAAATCATTTAAAGCAGAACTATTTTTTATCCTGATAAAGTTTCAATTTCATCTTCTGAGTTATCAATATTTGTGATATTTATGATCACAGTAGTACCTGCGGCTTCTACGTTCAGCTGAATGTTTCCGGTGAACTCTGCAGCAGTTTCAGCCTCTGCAGCTGTTTATACTGCTTCAGCTACAGGTTTCTCTTCAAATTCTGCTGCCCCTACTCCCACCAGTGTCACAACAGCAGCTCCCCCAGGAACAGCAGTTCAGCCAGTCATAGGATCTCCCTGTTCTCTGGGGAGGCCAGATAAAGTGTACAGTGTGGCTGTGGACTTGGATTTCTATGTTTTCAGTTACGTTTTTCCCTCCCCCCACACCCTCCATTCAAGACAAGTGTTAAAAGGCTTAAAATAAAACAAAGTGTAATTTGCTTTAGTTAAAAATTACTTAGTTGTAGTTGTAACTTGGCTACTGACTTCTCATTTTGAAGGGGCAGTTGCCCCTGAGATTGCATAGGTATTGGAGGTCTCTGCTTTGAGATCGCTCCTTGCCACCTTTACCCATCAGTGCTAAGTGTCCAGAGAAAGAATGAAGCTGGGGAAGGGGCTGGAGAACAAGGAGAATTTCTGAGGGAGCTGGGGTGGGGCGGGGGGAGCAGTGCTCAGCCTGGAGCAAATGTTCCCTAAGATTAAATTCCATTTATCTTGACCTGTTTATTTCTATCTTATTTTCTCCTTCCCTGTGCTGCTGAGCAGTGGAGCAGCTTGGTGGGCACCTGGTGTCCAGCCAAGGACACTCCCCATGCCTCACGTCACTTGTAATGGGCATTTGGGAGAGGAAGATGGAGTGTTCCCCAGGGGAAAAAGAAAAATTTTAATTCCTCCCTCATAGCTTGGAGGTCTGCTAGAACACAGATCGAAGCACAGATAGCAGTCCAAACTGGGGAGGTTGACTGATATTTCCCCTTGTTAGACCCACACTGGGACACAAGTGTCAAAGATCAAAGGAGAATGTTGGAACAATTTTGTTTGAAATAAGAAATGCAATTCCAAAAGAAATAAATTGGTCAAAATTGTACAAGGTAAGGCAGGATAGAAGGAAGTTCTTGATGGATTTTTGAATAGGTTAAAGGAAGCTGTACACAAGCATACAACTTTGGACCCCGAATCAGACAAAAGAAAATCAAAGTTATCTCTCTGTTTATAGGCCAGTCTAGAGAAGATATGAGGATAAAGCTACAAAAGACAGCTGAGAGAAAATATCTGGGTAAACTACTGGACATAGCCTGAATGGCATATAGAAATAGGGATCAGAAAGGTGGAGTGAAAATGATGACAGTGGTAGTAGATGAATGTCATGAATGTCATGAATGCCTGCATAGTAAGAGGGTTGGTCAGAGAAAAGTGTGTGGAAGGGGCACCCCTGCCCCTCTGGGTCATAATCAGTCAAATCTCGTTATGTGCATCTCCTTCTTCCCATTTACTTCAGTGGAAGTATGGCTTCCATGCCATACTAATACAGATCAGCAAACTGAATGCTGTCCTGTGGTTTCACATGTGATAGACATAACACAATTATTTAACCCTCACTTGCAAATTATCTGCAGACTTCACTGTATTTGTCCTCTCAATGTATATGTGTGCTTTTTGAGACTGGGAAATGTTTATATATTGGAAGAGGCATTGATATTAAGGATTGTATTCAAAGCATCAGATTTTCAAATACAGAAAATAAGTCTCCGCATAACCTCTCTCCAGTGGGGAAAGAGAGAGGATCCTTCTCTAAAGACTTGCTGATACTTTTAGGAGTTAGGATCCTAACTGAGGTGCCCTGGTTGTCTTTTAAAGTATTATCTATAACCTGATGCATAAAAAGTCACAGATGTGACAGGGGAGTAAGGTCAAAACAATGTCTAAGCCAGTTTCTTCTTCTCTGCCAAAATTAGTGACCATCTTGGTTGTCTTCATCACACACATACACACACACAGAGACACACATGGACACACACACGTGTCTCCCTGTCTATCTCAACACACCCTTAGTGTGCAGAATATTTATCTGTCAGAGAGACTTGAAGAAGAATCAGTGTAGTTAGTAGATTGGGTATATAGAGGTTGTATTATTGCTATGAACTGCATAAAAGGCAGAAGTTCATGTACATGTGGACATATGTACATGTGGGTGTACAATACTTAGATGCCACTACTCATCATACACTGATGCCTGTGCACTAATTTGGAATGACAATATTGAACAGAAAAAAAGCCTTACCTTTATTGTAGATTCAGCAGATTTCATATAATGCTTTTTCACAGGAAATAGAGGGTTCTGTGGATCGTGCATATGAAACTGATAGTCTCCACACAATTATTTCTATAGATTCCTCAGCTGTTGTTTCCTACAAACACAGCAGATCAACTATAATGCATTCAACTGCTGAATTTAAATACTATGTAATAAATTCAGTTGTACACTGAGGAAAACACCATCCCTAATCTGTTCTTTTTTCTTCTAGTGTGCTCGCTATGATAATGCGTTTGCTGCAGAAATTCTAATTGACAGAGGAGTAAATGTAAATCATCAAGATGAGGATTTTTGGACATCAATGCATGTAGCCTGTGCCTGTGATAATCCTGATATTGTCCTACTACTGCTACTAGTAAGTAAAGCAATCCAGTACATTGTGTGTTTGAAAAGGAGACAGAATGCAGCACCCCAGGGTCTGAAACTGCTGTATGAATGCAACATATTGTTACTATTCATATCAGTGAAAGCATATATTGTGTTTGTTTTTTTTCTTTTGGTGCTCAGGATTTTTAGAAGGCATTTTTAGGCCTTCATTGAGAATAAATTGTAAGCATCAATGTCAAGTATCTCCTCTCTCTTCCCTGTGGTCAGGAGCTTATATCTCTGATAAGCACTCAGTCCCAAATGGGAATTCAAGTAATTTCTTTTATTTTCTCCTTGTCACTTTCTGTTAGGGGTTGAGTTCTCAGACAAGCTTGTAAAAACCTCCTTCTGAAAAGCAAGTATTCATTCAATTACACTCACTGTTCATAAACAAGTGTTTGTTGACATGGTCAAAATGAGGCCAATTTAATATTTATTGAAACAACTTTGACTTTTGAAAGCTCAGTTTACCCAGTATGGTAATAGATATGGCATTCAGCCCTTGTAGGGAACAGCAGTTTGCCCAGGTGACCAAGAAGTCCAGTGACATCTTGGCCTGTATCAGGAATAGTGTGGTCAGCAGGACTATGGCAGTGATTGTCCCCCTGTATTCAGCACTGGTGAGGCTGCGCCTCGTGTCCTGTATTCAGTTTTGGACCTCTGACTACAGGAAAGACATTGAGAGAGGGCAGTGGAGCTGGTGCAGGGTCTGGAGCACAGGTCATATGAGAAGCTGTGGAGGGAGCTGGGAGTGTTTAGGCTGGAGAAAAAGAGGCTCAGAGAAGACCTGAAAAGAAGTTGTAGTGATGTGGGGGTTGGTCTCCTCCCAGGTAGCGAGCAACAGGACAAGAGGAAATAGCCTCAAGTTGTGCCAGGGGAGGTTTAGATTGCATATTAGGAAAAATTTTCTTTACTGAAAGGATAGTCAGCATTGGAACAGTCTGACCATGGAATTGGTGAAGTCAACATCCCTGGAAGCATTTAAAAGGTATGTAAATGTGGCACAGAGGGACATGGTTTAGTGGTGGACTTGCAGTGCTGGGTTGACAATTGGAGTCAATGATCTTAAATGTCCTTTCCAACCTAAATGATTCTATGATTCTGTTTTGTCCTTCCATTCCTAGCATCACAGCCTCAGTTTAATGCAATGATAGTAACACAGCTGTTTTTCTCAGTTCATTTTATATTGCTCTTTAAAATGCTAGTGCAGAAAGAGTTCACAGTCTGACAAAGTTGTATAATTTTAAAGTTCATGAGTTTTAAATAGGTCTTTGCAAGTCAATCAGCATTTCTATCATATTTATAATCATATTTCAATATTAAAAATAAAGAGAAGGGAGAAATATTTTTAGACTATTTGATAGTAGTTTTCATGGAATCACTTTTGGGAGATTGTCTAGTCCATTCTCCCTGCTCAGATGAGAGCTAGCTACAGCAGATTGCCCAGGACCAAATCTTCAAGGATGGAAAGTCCACAGAACTTTTTATTAGGTTAAACAAAATCTTGTGCTTTAATTGTGCCTATTTCATTTTGCCCTGTCACTGAGCTCCACCAAAGGGAGTCTGGCTTCATTTTCTTTATTCCTTCCATCAGCAATTTACACAGTTTTGTAAGTCCTGCCAGAGCTGGACTTCTTTCAAGCCTGAAGAATCCCAGGTCCCTCAGCCTCTTCTTGTATGACAGATGCTCCAGTCCCTTAATCATCTTTGTAGCCCCTTTGCAGGACTCACTCTGGTATATCCATATATCTTTTTTACTGCGGAGCCTGCAACTGGAGCTTCACCAGTGGTGGGCTCTCACCGGTGCCTGGGCCTGTTGGCAATGCAGTCCAAGAAATCTATGGCTCAATTTGATGCAAGAGCAAATTATTGGCTCATGCTCAGCTTGATGTCTGCCAGGTCCTAGTCCCAGAAGTATTTTGTGTGGCAAGCCATGTAGCTAGTAAATAAGAAATCCTAAAGAAAAGAGTATAGCCTGGCCACCAGGGACCAGTTTGGTTCCAGTTGTCACATTGTAGAGGCTAAGAGTCTTTTCTGTGCTAAGCAAGATCTCTTCCATGATAGCTGGCCTTAGTGTCTAAAATTTTCCCAGGTCCATTTGATTAATAGTAGAAACACAGCCTTTCCCATTCTGGGAATGTAATTTTCTTGTGTTTTCTATTGCAACTATAATTAGATCCAGTAAATGTGGAATGCAGTGTGTATAAATCTTGATAGAAGTATCCCATTCTAAACATTGTCAATACTCTTGGCAAATAAAAGAAATTCTTTTAATGTGGGGGATTTTCAGAAATTCTGAACGTGGTGCTGTTGTTCACATTAATAGAAACAGTTGAGGTTATATAGGGTACTTGTAAAATTTTCTCTGCCTGTTTTTGCAAGAAGCCCGATCTAATAAACCCCCCAAGTATTTCTATACAGAGGTATATCCAAAATAGTTTTTTAGTGCCCATCTTTTGAATGTTTTTTGTTTTGGTCCCTGTTTGTTACAAACTGTCTTTATCTGAAAGTTCTAAGTATCTTCTGATAACTTGCTATAAATAGGTCATCTACTATATTAAAATTTCAATAAGCAGGGATGCATCCGTATGGATTTTTTGCTGATAAAGTTTGAGTTGTCCATATTATTTGCAATAAATTCTGGTAAATTTTCCCACAATTGTGGTGGTCAGCACTTTTAAAGGCACAATTTATTGACTAGATGAGTAATAACTTTATACTCTCCCTTCTGGACTCAGAATAAAGATAAGGGTATTGTGTCAGAGAAGGGGAAATATTCTTAGGTAAGCAGTAGTTTTTGAACCATGACATTAATGCTATCTTTAATAGCTTTTGACAAAGTGAAGATGAAAATTGAGGTTGGAGGGACTTATTTTTCACAATTCTGAAATGCCTTTGCATGAGCAATTCATATTAGAAATTACTTTGCCTTGAGGTGAGAGTGTTTCATGGACCATGTCTAATGTGTAGCATGAGCCTCAATAATGCCAATATGAGCTACAGGCAGCATCTATTATGCTAGTTTTTTCATTGGAAGAAAAAATAACACTGCTTGTACCCTCACGAATTACTTTTAGATAAATATTTCTTCTGGACTGACGTAGAACACAGACAATACCATGTTTTCTGTTTTAAAGATGTGAGCTAAAAGGTAACAGCATGGTTCTTTAACTGAGACATGTTCAAATTTTGATTCCTGGAAAACTGTCATAAAAGCCAGTGGCGATTTCCTCACTGACATCTTCAAAACATTTTCCGAAGAGAAAATAGAGAAAAAAATAAATGTAGGGTATATATAGATGCCAGAAGGCTATTAATGAAGACTTACTTAAACATGCCCAACTTCTGATTTTATCCCACTTTTGGTGGTCTTCATATATCTCTGACTGAGACAAGATAGTGATTTGTTATTCATTGGCTTAGCTGTGGTAACTCACAGTTTCTGTCCTCTGGTGGATAGCAAAGACAAAAGTACAGCTCATTCATTGCAAGTTAGGAGGGGCTGTAGCTGTTTGTAACCTGGTGTGTTCTGTTGGAAGGCTATTGGAATTGTAAACACTATTTTTGAAATAGATGCAGAATGAAATGCTTTAAGCTATTTCTATCCATCATTTCCAACATTTTACCCTAGGTGGTACAGCTTTCCAGGGTCAGATTTATGTCTTCTCAGTTTTGTAGCTGTCAGGAAGGGAAGGAGGAACACTGGTCGGTACAGCCAGGAAATATATCCCATGTCTGCTAAACAGTCAGTCAATGAAGAACTTGCTCCCGAGGCTGCTGCTAGCACAAGAGGAAATGTAGAAATCAAAAGTGATCCATAGGGGGCTGGTTGCTGTACATGCAGATGAGGTAGTAAAGGTCAGATTCATCAGTCACTGCTTGACCACATCAGCTTTGGGTGTTTTCCCTGTGGGATATAGGGGACTGCTTTTGTGAGTGTTGTATGAAGGAGGCTCCTGGAGCAGATTGAAGAGAATGCTGAAGTGCCTTTCATTTAAGAACACAGATGCATAGGCTTATATACATTTGTGACCACATGAAATCTTCAAGATAATATGAAAAGAACCAGATTTATTGCAAGTATCTGCTCTCTTTTGCCTCACTGCCTTTTGAAGGCTCAGCTCTGGATGCACTGACAAGAACTTGTGTTCAGACGGGGTGTGGTATTTTTGCATACTTTGGGGCACATTGTAACATTGCATTTTACATTAATTTCCTGTACTTGGTACTATATTGAATGCAAACACTAGCTAAGATTTGTAGCTTACTATCCAGCGTGCTTTGTCCTAACCTACCAGAGTTATAGACTGTCCTAGCACCAGTACTTGGATACTGCTCCTGCTTTGTTAGCAGAAGGAAAGTGCTTAAACCTCTCAGTATCCCTTTAAATGGCTGCAAATTGGTACCCATCATTTGCAGTCTAATTTTTCCTCCACAATAGACAATTTCTAGCTTCGAATTCTTTCAATTGATACATAAAAGTGGGCAACCTTCACTATACTTGTATACTGTTCAAACTACCTTGTCATGGCAGCTCAGCCCCACACAGTCTCTCATTCACTCCTCCCACGTCAGGATGGGGGAATCAGAAGGGTATGAGGAAGAAAACTCGTGCATTGAGGTAAAGACAGCGTGAAAGAGAAAACTTGTGAGCTGAGGTAAAGGCAGGTTAATATGTAAAGCAAAAGCTGCACAAATAAGCAAAGCAATGGAAGAAATTTATTCACCACGTCCTATCAGCAGGCAGGTGTTCAGCCATCTTCAGGAAAACCAGGCTCCATCACATGTGTCAGTGACTTGGGAAGACAAACACTATCACTCTGAGCATCCCCCTTCCTCCTTCTTTCCCAGCTTTATATGCTGAGCATGACACCAAACAGTGTGGGATATCCCTCTGGTCAGCTGGGGTCAGCTGTCCTAGCTGTGTCCCCTGCTGGTTCCTTGTGCACTCCCAGCCCTGTTGCTGGTGGGGTGAGAGGCAGAAAAGACCTTGACAGTGCTTAGGCACTTCTCAGCAATAGCTAAAACATCCCTGTGTTATCAACACTGCTTTCAGCACAAATCCAGACCTCAGCCCTGTATTGTCTACTGTGAAAAGGATTAACTCAATCCCAGCCAGAACCTGCACCATCCAGTCGAGCAAACATTGATACTGTTGCAGTTTTGTATATTATCCTTGGCTACTCAGGCAATAGGGTGTATATATATATATATATATATAAATATCACTTCGTAGAACCTTGCATTTTCTTTTTCCTTTAATTTTTGCTTGGTCAGACTAGATTATTTATTATCGTGAATTCTGTGTTCTGGAGAAACATCACTGGATCATTAAAAAGGCAAAGGAAGTCAAGCTGTTCAGCTGCCCCCTCCTCCTCTCTCTTCCTCTACCCCAAAGCAGTGGAAAATTAAATGGAAAAAATATGAGCGGTCAAATTCTGATTCAAGTCTCTGCAATTCCATGATAGATTTATTTGGATCCTGACCCACTGTTTTCTCTCAATTTTTGAAACACCGTGTTTAGGTGCTTATGAAAAGGTTCACAATCATATTGAGCTCCCATGTTTAGTTCTTTTTCTCAAGATAACTATGGCTGTGTTACAAATTGCAGGCTTCTTTTTGACTTGCTGTTTATGACACTTTAATTTCAGAGCATGACACAGGTAATCATCATTGAGCTGTACAGTTTGGCTCACACATTACAAGTTGATAGGTACTAGTTTTCTGTTTTAATATGTCTTTGACTTTGGTTTTGGAGGTGGTTCTTTTCCCTCCTTCCCACTCCCAAAGAATCATGAAATCTTTTGATATTGGCTGACCTGAGGTTGAGAGCAACAGAGGAAAAGAAAGCAGGTGAGAATATGTTTTTATAGTGTACTTCACTTTCTTTTACTATCATAAGGACACATGGGCAACATGAATGTTGCACTTTCACCATTTTCAATTCAGATCTTGTCAAATGAATCTAGGAAGGTGGAGACAGTATTCTAGTGTTTGTACAGCATGTTGCACAGTAGAGATTTATTCTTTGTTTGTTGTTTTAGAGACCTGAGGGCATTACTGGAATAAACATGGCAGTTAATTAACTAGAATGGCAGAGAGCAGTGCTACATCCTCAGGAATTTTTGCATGAAAGAAAAATGGGAAGTAGAAAGACATTTTTAATACATTCTTTTTATTGACCGTACTAGGAAAAGCAAATGTGCGTGCCTATTGTCTACTAACTAATTAAATATGTTTCATTGTGTGCTTTTTGGAACCTAGAGCTGAAACACAAAATGCAAATCTGGCATCGAAGGCTAAAAGTAAAATTTAAAAAAAATTATTTGAGGCTGAGTATTTTTTCTTTCCCTCCTTTTTAAGAGCTTAGGAAAATCTGTGCCTAGCCATGTGCAAAAGGGAGTTATCATAGGATCATTCATTAAATTTACAGTCACCAACCATAGACGAGCAGTGTCACTTAGGTATATAATACTCCCCAATGTGTAATCCACTTTTGATTTGGGTGTAAAGTCCCTTTTCAAAAATCAGATTTATTTTTTACTGGAAAAAATTACAGGAACAGATTTACTGGTGGGAGTAGAAAGGAAGACTTCATGGGCTGCAACTCTCTTTTCCATTTCCCCATACAGCTGGTGTGGCACGTATCTGAAGTCACGTAACCAGACAGCAGTTTTATAGTTATTTTGCCCTTGCTCTTTGCAACTACACCAGGCTATTTTAGCAAGCAGAGATGAATGATCAAAATTACATTATCTTTAGAATTTAATGGAAGATCTTTATAGTTCCTAGTTTTGGAAACAGTTATAGCTGAATGAAGAATTGTGTCCTCAGAGGAGACAATTCTGCCCTCCCCCTCAGTCTTGCAAAGTATGACTTCCTCCTCAGTATGAGAGGAAAAAGTGAAGGGGAGAGTAGGAGGGGAGTTAGAGGTTGGAAGGGAGCAAAGGGTAACAGTTTATAGTATAAAGGACCTTGTGGCCTGCAAGAAAAATGATTCTTCTCACTTTCTAGAGGCAGTTATCAATATTTGTAGTTGTAAGAACTTCAAATAGAAGTCTTTCCTGTGATAGCTGTGGGTATCTATTTGAATTCACCCACAGTTTGGAGAGGCGGGTCGGTGTGTGATAAGTCTAGGCGGGAGCTCCCAGAGAATGTGTACTGCTGGCTTATAGCCTTTCATCATTGCTGGCTGAGCTAAGGTAGAAACAACCTAGGAGAAGGCTACTAATGATCTAATATAGGTGATACCTAGTAATGAGTTGCTGAACTCCAAATGGCAACACCGGGGGGAAACTGTAGAAATATTAGTCTTTTTCCTTAAGGGTTGAGGAAAAGGGATGAAGCTAGATAGAGATGCAGCACTAAAGGTAGTCCAAGGAGAGATAAGAACAGGAGCCTAACTGGATACAGCAAAATGGATAGCCTAGTAAAGAAATGAGGATAATATGATGAGAAAAGACATAACATTGGAAAAGTCAGGAGGAATAACCAGTGAAATAGAATCTGCAGTTCACAGTATGAAGAATGCTAAATTATGGGTTGAATCAAAGCCTTTTCACATCGGAAGTAGTCACAGAAAGTAAACCTGAAAAGTCTCTAAATACTTACGCAATGGCTAGAAATCACACACACGTCCAGTCTCTCCCTCTCTGTCTCCCTTCCTCCCTCCTTCCAGGTGGAAAACATTTGGGATTGGGGATGAGACTTAGGACATAGACCAGAGCTAGTAAGCAGCACTTACGTATAATTTGGAGTATAGTTTGGAATTCTTAGCATCGCAGCATTTCCAGAAAATAAAAATTCCTAGAGGTAAAAGAGAGACCTGTTGGGAAAAAAAGCACGCTCAGTTTTGGCTGGAAGGTCAGGAAAAGTATGCCAATAGGCAACGTGCACAAAAATGGGGAATTTTGGATCAGTTTCACTGTAATTCTCTTTATCCCTGGAGAAAGAGGATGAAGGAATGACAAGATAGTGAAAATCAACATCTGGCTTTTGATCTTCAGTAAACATGGTTCTGTGCTATGAAGAATATGGTCAGGGGGGATGTTCCACAACTGGGGAATACTTGTAGAAGGTGAAATTCATTCTTTATGCCAAATAGCCTCTGATTGAATAACTGATGTAATTATTCTGTGAGTCACTCTTATGGAGTAGCTAGGGAATATGAGGAAAACTGTTAGTTAAATTACAGAAGTGCAAAGCTGCTTGGTGAAGAACAAGACAATGGCCTAGCTCTTAAGAGAGAAACTGTGCAACAGTTGATTTTGGGGGTGATCACGTCCCAGTAACGGGAGCTTGACCCTCCTTTACACAGTTGGGATTTGCCTCCCCTTTGTCCCCCTCCAAGCAGCCCCCAGGGTGCCCCACAGAGAGACATGCAGAGACCACCGGAGAGGGAGCAGAGAGCCAGTTTATTAGACGGGTAGACCAATTTATAACTTCTAGAGGGATCCTAACGAATCCAATGGAAAACTAGGAATAGCAACCTATAGGNTATCAACACTGCTTTCAGCACAAATCCAGACCTCAGCCCTGTATTGTCTACTGTGAAAAGGATTAACTCAATCCCAGCCAGAACCTGCACCATCCAGTCGAGCAAACATTGATACTGTTGCAGTTTTGTATATTATCCTTGGCTACTCAGGCANCAACAGTAAAAGCTCCAGTTTTTAAGACATTCCTGCCAGCCTCCTCACCCTTTCCACCATCCCACCTCTCACAAGACTCCCTCCGTTGCTCATATTGATCGTTCACTGCCACATCACTGAGGCTTACTGTGGTTTCTTTACGATTGGTCCTACAATGTTTTTTTTTTTAGTGTTTTCAGTGATAACCTTGCGAGGAAAAATAGGGGTATGATAATGAAATATGCTGAAAACAAAGTTGTGATGCCCTATCAACTGGGGTGAGGATTGTAATGCCATGTTGAAATAATAGGGTATCTTTGAAGGCTTTGGGATAAAAATGGGTTGAAATTTAAGTGTACAAAGTACAAGGTCATGCACAGAGTAACAGACATTTCTGTGATGTGCTCAGGAACAATCAATTGGCAAAAAGGAAAAAAGACCCCAGAGCTTTACTCAATTTTAAGACAATTGTATGATACAAACATGTAACTGCAGGTGGAGAAAAGAGATTCTTGGATTTGTCAGAATGAAGATGTTTCCAAGAGAAGGGAAGAGTGTTTCTGCCACTGTACGCGGAATGACAGCCTGCAGTTAACTGTGTACAGCCATGTTCAAGAATGCTAAATTTAGCCAAGGAAAGGAGGGAAATAGAAAGCCTATCTTATGAGAATGGCATAAAAATAGCATGTTTAACTTAAAAAAAAATAAAATAGATTGTAAAAAAAATTCTGTAAATATATCAAGATAGAGGAAGAGGTAAAAAGAGCTTTTAAAGCCTGAAATTACTGACATGAAAGCAAATGATTACAAAAGCATCCAACAATAAATGTAAGACAGAAATTAAACTACATTTTCTTAACGTTAGGACACATATGTTGGAAAATAGCATTCCACACAGGAATAATCATGGCTCGGCTTCGCGAA
>VWZG01005870.1:1938764-1966006 GCA_013396735.1 Grallaria varia | reverse complement strand
AGCAGGAGCAGGAGCGCCTGGTCCCAGCCCTGACCCGCTGCTCTTCGCCGGCTGCAGGTGAGAGACCGCCTCGGGAGGGGAGATGCCCCGGCGGGGCGAGGGAGCGCTCGGGGGTTGCGCTCCCCGGACCGCGAAATGAAAAGCGTCGAAGATTTCCCGTGTAATGGTTTTTTACCACCTCTCATGACACCACTTGGTACACTTGGGAACAGCGAACAAGTGTTCAGGCCCGTAAACCTTTCCTGCCAAGTTTATTTGGCTTAGAAAAGGTGGGTTTGGTAAAGCTGCGAGGCCTGAGAACTGGTGTGTGCTTCTGCCCACCACGTGAATGCAGAAGTTTGGGGCTGTCTTTTGGTCTCAAAAGCCAAAAGCTGACTGCTCTGGTATAGAGTATTTTGGATCCTTTTAGGCTTGCATTTTTTTAGCACGATAGGGCTTTAAATTGCCGAAGGAGGTGCGTAAATACCAGGGAAAACTTGAAATATCAGCAGAAGTTTGGTGTGTGTCTTTTTTACTGCTGAAGAGGTAAATTCTAATCTCGGTAGGATGTGTTATGATATTTTTGTTACAAGTTAATAAAGGGATTAAAATGTTTTAATACATAGAGCACAGCACTGGGAAATTATTGCAAGGATCTTGTATTTGCTAGTGGCGGATGAAGGAAATCCTAGAGCAGGGGAGTATTGTCAGCAACAACCCAGGACCACACTGAAGAGAAAGCCTGAGACTTCTTTCATGACTAGAGGATGTGGTCAGCACAAGTGCTGAGAACTGGCAGAGACACTTTGAAAGCATTTTTGGACATGTAAAGTAAATATGCAGTGTAATGTTTGACTGTGGTTCAGCACAGAAGTCTGCTTTTCTCCTGTCAGATGCGTTCTATTTTATTTGTACTGCTGAGAGCCTGACACGCTTGGTTGTGACCCAAGACCGTGCTGTGATAAGTGCTGTGCAAATACAAGGTGAGGGGAATCCACAAAAACATACCTAAAACCTGTGGTTTTGATTCTGAAGTGTTTGTGATTTATTATAGGAAATAAAATGTCTTGTGCTGGGCAGTGCAATATGAAAATTTCTTCTTAGTGGGAAATAAGGCATAAGTGTCCTTACTGCTTTCTGCCAAAATTCATGATAGGGCAGTGTCTTTTTTTATTTCGATTTCTTCCTTTTTTATTGAAAAGACCTGGGAACTTTAAAGGCACTTACCTTAAAAATAAATATATATATATATGAATGTTTTTGCTTTATGTCTAAAAAGAAAAAGAACCATAAAGAAATTCTGTAGCTATTACATATTTTGAGGACTAGTAAGAACGATTTTCAATAGTATTTTTATGCAAGCAGGATTTCAGGAGAGAAAGTTTTTAGGAGGGCTTAATGCTTGTGTCTATTTCAAAAGTAAATAAATAAACAAACAGTGGGGTAGGGTACTTGTGTGTGGGCTGGAGGGGTTTCTTTGTTTGTTTAGGTGTCCTGACTTTTCAAGTTTGTTGAAGTCCTGACCTGAATGTTTTTTTATGATCCCCTGTAGGTGGAAGAAGGATGTGCTGAGGTCTGTGTTAAGACCTGTGATAGAGTGCACACATGGTACGTTTGTGTCTATACTGGACTAAGTATTTCTGGAAAAAGTCTTCATTGCAGTGGTTGACATTAAAACCAGTATTGCCTAAGTCACCACACCTTGACAGTTTCCCCCTGTCCAGAAATGTGGAAGGAAGGACAGGAGTGTGTGGAATACCACTCTGAAAACAGTAAGCCAATAGAGATTTCTAATGGCCATTATAGTATGTTATTTGTGCTTTCAGAAGCCATTACTAACAGCAATTAGGGTCATTGGGGGTTCTTGTAAAGCAGCCATTAAGCTTCTTAAATTTTTCTTAATGAAGCTAATGTCAATACCGTTAAGAATAAACAAGGAAGAGACTTCATTCCCTAATGTATGTGGGTATTTATGTTCCCATGGCTTGTGATAAGTGAAAAAGCAGGTGCTTAATTATTTTAAGGTGTAAGCCTAGAGGTGATGATCACTGTTTTCTGTTAAGGTGGCTGTTTGTGTAGTTACTGGTTGTTCTTAGATTAAAAAAAGAAAGAGACAGTATCGCCCATGGAGTTACAATAAAATCTCTACATTGAAATAATGGATTTATTTTTGTGTTATGACTTTGACTTGGGTTTGACATTACAGAATTTATCAAAATCACTTGTTCTGATTTTAACTTATAATGAAGGCTGTAAAACATCGGGTGAAAGACTTCACTCAGTGATTGTTCCATCAGTCTCATTTGTGTTGAAGCTAGAAAAGGATCCAGTCTACCTGGATTTGTTTGGTGTTTTAGATTAATAAAATCTAATAGTAAAACTGTGCTAAGCATCTGCAGGGCTTCTGTATTGCAAGTGTCATTTGGGACTTTTTCTATGTAGACACAGTCTTTTGTGCAAATCATAGAGTGTTTTCTAATCATCCAAAATCGGCCTGGGAACTGAGGTGTGTAAGGGGAGCTGGTGGGATGGTGTTGTGCCCCGGGTCAGAGCTGTGTGCTGCAGTGGGGCCGAGCAGTGAAGTCTCTGCTCTCGGCCCCTGCGCTGCCCCTCGCTGCTCTCCGAGCAACAGCTGCGTTCGCAAGCGCTTCCAAAGGCGTAGGCATGCTGCTATAGGGCAGGTACAGACCCCACTGACACCGACCGAAAAGGTTTTTCAGATGAAAACTGGGACCTGGTTGAGCCAAAGCTCTCTCTTTTCTTCCCTAATTAAAGCCCAATCAGTGTGCAAGTTCTTAAGTGCAGTCTCTCTAAGGAGCCATTTGAGGAGGTAGCCGGTGCTTTCAAAGGCTGAAATACTGCATGAGTAGGACATAATCTATTACGGTAGCGTCTGCAAAGTTTCAAGATGATTATTTGCTAAGCTAACAGGATGTTACAGTGTGAAATAGTTTGTAACCACTGTGCAGTTAGATCATCTTGTATTACAATAACGAAGTGCAACTTCTTCCTTAGGTCATTAAGCCAGACGTCGTGAAGAGGCTGTCTTGTGTTTGCTGAAAAAACGGATTTATATATTTTACATTTTGAAAACAGTAAAAACATTGATCTGGGATTATTTCCTACTCTTATTTAAACAACTGGAACATTGTCACCTGGGAAAAAATGCTGTGTTATAAAATTAGGAGTTTTATAACTCTTATCTCATAATAAAAATCAGTATCATTGTTATCTCCAGGGATTTTCTAATCACTTTAAATAACTGTTGTTACTTGTCTTTGGCTCTTACACCATCCTATCTTCCTCAGCCTCCTTGAGTGGGATCCAGGCTCTGTCTTGTGGTGCCAAGCAGCAGGGTATTCCATATATGTAGGTAGAGGGATAAACAATTGGGTCTTTCCTTTGGAAGTGTTCTTTGCTTAATAATATAACATACAATAGGATAAATATGCTGTAATGATATTTCCTGCACACCATGTGTAGATTGCTACTGCTGAATGTTATCTCTTCAGAGTTAGTAAAATGAAGGTGAGAAATATCAAACAATTGTGTTTAGGTTGAGCGAAATTGAAGTAGAACATGGGGCTGCTGTTCCTTTTCTAACTGGGCATTGCTTTACCTCAGTATGGTGGAGTTTGTGTCAAAATGTGTCCTTCAAACCTCTTTGTTTTCTGTAGCATTTTATAAAAATCAAACAGACCTTCTCCTCTGTAACACCAGGCTGCTGTTTTGAATTTTACAGCCATTCAGAGGCTTCAGGTCTGTTGGTGCTTTTAAAGAAGAAACAGAATCAAAGCTGGCTCTCATGTGATAAAGGGCCACACATACCACTTTTCCTAAGAGCTTCCTTTACAGCTACTGGCCAAAATGTTCCTCTCTTA
The DNA here is from genome assembly GCA_013396735.1 of Grallaria varia. Classification (NCBI taxonomy): domain Eukaryota; kingdom Metazoa; phylum Chordata; class Aves; order Passeriformes; family Formicariidae; genus Grallaria; species Grallaria varia. The sequence continues at coordinate 1,962,146 of VWZG01005870.1, read as the reverse complement.
GCAGCTGTTCTGTGTTCCTTATTTCAGCATTAAATGTAGCTTCTGGTCTGAAATTAGAAAGAAGGAACAAACAGGGTGTGTTTAACTTCTGTTTCTGGGCATAAAACTAAGTGAATAAGTTATGCATTCTAGTTTAAAATAGAAATAACTAAGATTACCAAGACTGCAACTGGGATAAGTCAGAGAAAGGTGAGAAGTTTTTTTGGATACAGGTGGCTGTTTCTGGCAGCTTCTCTCTGAGGCACCACAGTACTACACGTGTGCTGTGATCACTGTAGTACATGTGTACGTGTTTGCTCTGCTCAGGTAGCTTGTGGAGCCCTCTGGCAAAGATAATTAAGTAGGTGATTTTCAGGCTCATTCTCCTGTGTCCTGCATCACAGTTTGCTTATGGGTAGTGATAGGGCTCTGTCCCACCTTCTGTTCTGTGGGATGCAGAAACAAGTGCTGTTTGAAATCTAAGTCCTCATTCAGCCCCCAACAAAAAGAACGTGTTTTTCTGAGGTGCTCAGCAAGAATAGCAATAAATTCTTATTTTTGTAATAATGCTGCTCGTTATAAAGCCACAAGCTTAGTCTTATAATGTAATCAATACAAAAATGTTTTAAAGGGCTTTGATAAGATTTTTAGGTCTTAAGACTGCATGCTTTGTTTCAAGGAAGGAGACAACATAATAAGGATTTCATGGATAGATAAATGTAGAAATAATTTACCTCTGACTATGTAATTTTAGTTTCAGTTTGTTACTTTTTATTCAGTGAATTTTTGTTATGATTAATAATGATTAGTTAGCATTCAACAGTGAGTTGAATAAAATATTTTAGTAAGATACTTTTCATTTGCCACACAGCCTGGGTTTTAGTAATTATTGACTTAAATACTTCATGTTCAATCTGTGATTGTCTGCTTTATTTATTTATCTAAAGATATACATACTAGGGGTTCTTTTAAAGAACGAGTTGATGATCAAACCACCTAGCAGTGACTAATTCTTACTTGAATACCGTTTTGCATCCAAGTAACCAAAATGGTGAGGAAACAAGCGTTCCAACAGAATGACAGAGCACATGGAAAGGCTGGGCAAGGAGTGCAGCTGGGAAGCAGCTCCAAAGGTGGATTCAGACAGACTGAGCTCACTGAGGTTTATTCAAACTCAGCTGAAATTAATGGAAATGGGCGATAAAGCCCTGATCATTTAAATGCCAGATATTCTTAGCATCTGGCTCATGTCAACCTGAGCCCATCTGTTACGGTATTCCAGGCAGGACCTGCTTGCTTAAACAAGCTCAGACATAGTTGGGCTGTGGGGGAAAAAAAAAGATTGGGTCAAGTTGAGAGAGAGGATGAACTTTGTACTGGAGGTTGTCTGTGTCTTTTTCCGTGTTATTGCTACTGAGCATATGTAGGACTGAATCAAAAAAATAAGTTGCAGAAGCAGAACAGAATTTTGGTTTCAATTTCCTCCTTTGAAAGGAAGTTGTGGTACTGCTATCAGAACTTACTCACTTCCTGACACTTTCTGCCTGATCTTCTCCTCCTCCTTTGCCAGTGTTTTCAGCCTGCTGCCATGAAGATGACAGTCATTTTCAATGCCAAGGAAATAAACATTTATATATTTGTGAGATACACATTTATTGGAATAAACTAAATGACAGATAATGTGAGAAATGTATGTTGGCATTACTAGTTTTCAGGTTAAAATATTTTAAAAATTCCTGTCACAGATAAAGGCAATGAATCAATTTTGATACTTGAATTGTGCAAGTTCTTATTGTCCTGATTATTCCCTGTGAAGTACCTATACTACTGTGTGTAGGCCCTGTGCAGTTTGTTAGAAGACAGGAATAAGATATACTTCTCTGGATTTGTTAATTCTAGGTCCTGGAAACTTTATATTCATTTCTGCTCACTAGTTCTGTAAAAATGACGAATGCTGTCTGTACAAAAAAACAATTCTAGAAATATTCTTATATGACTTTGAGTATGAACACAGGAGTACATGCAATGAAAGCTGTGATTTTTCTGCTCTGTTAGTTCAAGGAGGGCTATCACTAAAAGTGGGCAGCACTGTTTGCTTCCCATCCCTGTGCTTCCACCCCTCCCTGAAGTCAGCACCAGTGCTCATCAGCCCTGCTGCTGAGGTGATTCACAGAACTAACTGGGCAAAGAGCCCATTTCAAAAGCTTTTTGAATAGTATAAGCATTTTTAAAGTATAATATTTTTTTCCTTTGTAGGAACAGAACAACCAGGCTAGAGGAAGTGGCAAGAACTTTTAGAGACAGGCAGGAACGGTTCCCTCCTCTTTGGCAGTGGCTGTACTGGAAAACTGGGCTCCTGGTTATCCAGGTGGTAAGTTATACCCCTGCAAACATGCTGGGAAAGTGACCTGCACTGTGTTTTGGTTGGAGGTATTGCCAGTTGAATTATCCCAGTTTCAGTATTTCTTAAGGGTGAGCTCTGTTCCTCCATTTTACTTTTACAGCAGGAAATTAATATAAAAATATTTCACTGTAGTACTTTCTAAAAATCACCTATTTTTTTTGTAAGTTCCTGAGGAGTATCCTGTTTTGAATTTAGGAGTTTTTACATCTTATTTTTAGATTGCTAGTTGTAGCAGTCACAAACTCCCCACTCCCTTTTCCCTCAGTACACCGTACTTTTAAAATAAGGCAGAAGTTGCTTTCCAGTGCTACAGCAACAGTTGAGTTGACATATATTGTGGTTTGCTTAAGAACATGCAGTGTTATTGCACATAAGATAATAAAACAAAACTCACAGCTGTTGGAAGGTAGTCAGAGATAGGAGTTACTCTGAGAAAGTGAGAATTTGATTTGATAACAGTATAAACACTATGTTTAGCTTTCAAAGAAATAGGGAAAAAGCAGTATGGTTACTTTTTAAAAACAATTTGATGCAGTTTTTGCAATGCCACAGTAGGCAAAATTCCACACAGGCAGTTTTATTTTCCCCAGCGAGATGATGTGTTGATTGCTTGCATGTTCAGAGTTCTCTTGCCGAGTTGTACAACATGATTTAGTGACACAGGTTGTCAGTGTGAGCAGAGCTGCATGTGGGTGTTAATTGCTTCTGGTGAGGTGCAGACCAATAAATTAACAATGTTGTTAGGTAAAGGAGGTTAAATTGCAATTAATGAATAGTATATTGGAAGAGAAAAAGGGGGAAGTTTTGTTTTTCAAGATTCTGGGCAGATTTAGGTAAGAAATAAGAGTTGTTCTTTTCTTATATTGGCTCTGTGTTCCATAACCATTTATCAAGCATGTTTACACAGGGAATTTGGATGTAGTTGTAGCTAAACTGGTTTATCAGAGTAATTTTAAACGCTTGTTTTACAAGTTGAATTAATTTTTGTCCTACTTTTGCAGGCAGTTGTATTTGGAAACACATTCTGCTGTACTTGTTTTGAAGTGAGCTGTTCAGTGATCGCTAGGCTTTTCTTCAAGGTGTCTCCGCTGCCAATAAAATATGTATATATAAGGATGCATAAACATCTATTAATATAAATAAATAAAAATAACTAAAGTGTCATTTACAAAGGCAATAAAATCTAAAAGATACTGTGCTTTTAATTTTTTATCTTTCTGAATGGCTTCTTTACATTCTGTGTATCAGTATCCCAGGCATCATTCTTTGAGTTTGAGCATTTACAAATTGATAGCTAATATTTTAAGAAGGACTTGCCAAAAAACCCAAAACAACTAAACTTACTAGTTGGTTTTAAGTCTTAGGAGTGTTGGTTGTAGAAAGTGTGGAAAAGCTGGGAATCAATTGTTGCAGTTTTTACATGCTGTAAAAGTATTCCCACTAGAAAATTAGGGGCTTTCAAAAGAGGAAAAAAGTGAGGTGGGTGGGGAGGAGGAAGGATTTCTGTCACTGTGCACTGCCCTCACAGAAATGGGAAACTACAGAAACTACAGATTGCAGGCAGAGGAGACTTAATTATATTGTATAGTATTATGGGAGAAACTTGCCCTGATCCAGAGTCAGGCTTAGGTTACTGCCAGTGTTGAGATGGGGACTCTGGAGATACCAGAACAAGGAAGGAAACCCCATGAATTTTAAAAGCAGTTTGGAAGGCAGCTGCCTAACACATTGGAGACCAAGTTGTCCAGAAACATTTTTTCCTTTTGCTGTGACCTGAACCCTGCTCACAGAGCAGTGGCCTGGCAGTGGGCAGGGGAAGTGTGCAGACTGAATGGGGAACAACTCCATCCCTCTTTTCAGCCTCGTGGTTGAATTCTAGTAAGTTCTCTTTTTGTATGGTAGTTAGTGGTGTCATCACCCTGATCAGTGCCTTCTCTGCAAGATACCAGCCAGCTGGATGTGTGTCCACCCCACATGGGAGTGCTTTCAGCATATTGGGGTTCTGCTTGCTGCCTCTGCACTTTCTGTCTGAGCCTGCACCTTGGAACCAATGCCCTGGACATAAAATCAGCTCTGAGTCTGTCTGTTTGAAGTAAACAAACTTCTCTGGAGTCCCAAATGCGAGGACCACAAGATGTATAGCTAGTTGAGGGGGGAATTTTTAAAGCTGCTTCCCAGGTGATGCTAGAGATTGCAGGTCAGTGCAAAACAAACCACAGAGCATGCTGTTCCCTGAATTTCCCTTCTTGGAAGTGTTCTTTAGAATTTGCTCAATTCTCTCCAGCATTCTCACATCCCTGTACTTGACACCCCCAGCACAGGCCATGGAAAGGATCCAAGCAGACTTTGATTCTCTTGCTGTTCCCTCTGCTGCTGTGTGACCCTCTGGTCAGTGGCAAACCCTTGGGTGGTCTGTTGCGTGGTTACCACACAATTTGAGTTCAGACCTGAAAAACTGGTTTTCACATGCACTAACCACCTGTTCTGCTGGGGAACAGCCCAGGTAACTGTGGATGGTCTTCACTGGTGTCTTATTCAGCAGAGGAGGCTGAGCACTGTTCCTTCCTTTGTGCCTTGCCATCCAACCAGCCCTTCCTAACTGTTCCCCTTGTCGAACAAAGGACTGTTATGTTTAAAGGGTGTTAGTAATGTCCAGCTGAACTTCAGAGTACATCTGTAGGCTCCTGTGACAGTCATAAGGAATTTGTGATTACAGAGCAGAGCTGCATATGATGGCACCGTTTCCTCACCTCCCCCAGCAGTGTCCACACTCAGGCCGTGTGTGTATCTTCGAACATAAATGTGTGTTCTTACATCAGGGGAGCAACGTGGTAATTATGGCCACACTAGTTTTTTGGCAATAACCAGGCAGGTAACAGGTCTGCTTTCTAACCTAAGAGGGTGACTGCACAAGATGTTGCCAGGGAGCAAGTTAAAAAGGCTTTGTTATTACCTGTGTATAATGTTATCCTGCATAAGGTAAATGTGTGACTGGTAATTTTACTTTGCTTTACAGACTGAGTTTTTACATTGGCAGTTACTATGGGAGACTTTACATGCTATTAACCCTCATGTTTTAATTGATCTGCTAATAATTTGTTTGTGTAACTAGGTAGGTAGTTTTCTTTGTCATAGTAGCCTTTTAAAAAAAATCTTTAAAATCTGGATAATTTGGTAATTTGGACAGACCGTTTGTAGAACACAAACTGCATCGTGTGCCTTTTGATTGGAAGTAATACTTCTTGAGTAAGAAGGATCCCAAGATCATGTAGTTTTCTGTAGTTCTAAGCTGCTTGGGATGATTGCCTGTATTGCCCGTAAGATATTCATTATTGTTAATTCTTTTCTCTGTTGCTATATAGCTAACAGCATGGGTTATATATCTACAAAGTTAACAGCAGGTTTTACTCACCTGCACTTTCTCTGTTTAAAGAAGACTTTTCTTTTTTTACACAGTAGTAACCTGGGGGCTTGTTGCACCATCCTTGCAGTACTGCCAAACATAGCTTTTGGTTATGAATTGTTTACAGAAAATAAAAAAAGAAGGCATTTCAGAACTGTAAGGTGATGTTTCATTCCCTTATGAATTTTTGTCTACTTTTGGCCAAAGCTGAGTTTTACTCTGCATCCAAGTGCTAAAAGCTTTGTTTAAACACAGTTTTGTGATTTAGGGGCCACTAAAAATGGCTGCTATCATTAATATTCTGATGAAACACTAACACTAAGTCAGTGGGCTAAATCATTCTTATAGCTTCCTTCCTCTTTTAATGGAGAAGTCAGCAAACTTTTAAGCACTTTGGGCCTCTGACTGAAGTTTTTACATATATTTCCCTCTAATGAAATATTAACTTCAGATTTCAAGCACACTAAGTGAAGGAATATATGGCAAAGATTGTATGCTATGCTTCTAGAATATGCCGTGCAGTTGCCTTGGGTTTGTACTTTGCTCGTTTGTGCAATAGACTGATTTCTGACCAAGGAGGAGGAGTGCTGACACAAACATCTGCTTTTATTGATGAGCTTCCTGGCATTTCTTTTGTTTGACTTCTGCTGGAATGACAATATGCCTTTTCTTCTTGGGGATTTCTTGACCTGTAGTCTGAGTTCCTTGGTGCATCATTCACTGAATCATCCCTGTTCCTTAGACTGACCTCCTCCTGATCCTTTCTGTAGGGTCATAAAACAAGGGCAGACGGGGGAAGTCACTCACGCTGCTGGAGGAGGAGCAGTCTCCGGGCCAGGGGCTGCTCCCTGTCTGCGGGGCGGGAGCATCAGACCTCTGGCCCGTCTGTATCAGCCCTGCGGAGGTCACTCACACATGGCTGTGATCAGAATCCCTTGGGAAACGTGTTTTTGTGCTAACTTCCAGGCTTCACCTCAGCCAAAGGAGGAAACTTCAGGGGAAATTGATAAAATCTAACACCACTTAAAGGAATCAATGTATTAATTATTATATTTGCTGTAATGAATATAATTTTTTGTAAATCTTAATTTTTGTTTATTGTGGGTGACTCGAGTCCTTGTTGTTCACAGTACAGATTTACTTCAGCTGTGATGATGGTAAAGTGCACAGCTAGTGTTCTTAGTACATGTAAAATCTCTCTGAATTTGGGATGCTTGGTTTACAGCTTTGGTTTTACTTTATTTTACTTCTTTTGTGTCTCATCCTGTCAAAGAAATCGGGATTTTGTAAATCGGTGTTTTTGGAGACTTCAGTGAATGCTGGTTTCTGTGTTCATTGTACCCGTCTAGTGTCAAAATATAAAAACTTTTTCTTAATGCCTTCTTTATTTGTGCTTGGTATCTTCTACTGACTGTGTACACTGTTTCCCAATGGGACAGCTTTTCTCTTTTACCCCACTGATTTGTTTTTTTAACATCACTTGAAGTTTTGCACATTTCTTGCAAATCTCTTGTTCCCCCCCCCACACCTTTTTTTGAACTCCATCTAATATTGAGCGTGTGTGTGAAAGACATGGGAAGTCTTTTTCTGTGCTTGTCACTGAACACATTCAAGCCGTTGTCTTTTTGTAAAAATGCTGTGGAGTGACTGGAAGATTTTGAGACCTAAGTTTTTGCTGTTTTCTTGTATCTAATTTCAACTTGTCATCTGGGGTCTTTTTGCACTTGTATATGCTCATATTAATATATACCAGAGAGGCAGTGATGAAATTATTGGTGCAGTCCAACATATATGTGCCTGAATACAGTAACTACTTACAGTTATTTTAAGCAGTGGATTAGAACTTCTTAACAAAAATACATACCAGACATTTTTGCCTACATTTGATTCTTTCCCTTCCTCATGTCTGACTTGTAGTGTCTGTACACCGAGATTTAGCAAGGTTATAAAGTAGTAAAAGTCTGGGCGTAAACCAGTGTTTTATGATTTAAATAAATGTTTCAGCATTTTTATGTCTGTGTGTAATATATAGAGTACCTAAAAATGTAGATTTGCCTGTTTTATGCATGGTTAATGTCACTGAAGGTTTGCATATGGCTTATGTTTTTCCTTGTCTGAACCACTTGGGTGTTTAGCTCCTGGACTGAGTGGGTTGACTCAGTGATAGATATGAATACAGGATTTGTCATATTGTGCATTATATTGTATTTCAGTGGCTTCTGCTTAATTTGTTAAATTTGACTTTTGAGATACTTTCATTTTCAAGCACCATGGTATTTCACAGTGAAAGTTAAATTAATTTAAAACCAACAAAAAAGAGTGAAGTGTTAGTGTGTGGGTTTTGGATTTGTAAATACGTGGGGATTGTGTTACTTCAGAAACACTACACACACGTTTGGCTTTTTCTTTTCTTTCTCACTGGGAACTCATAAGTCTTTCGAGACTGGTCATCAACGGCAAAAATACTTGAGTTTGAGATTAATCTCTGGAAGGTGTGTAAGAGAGAAAACATGCTTTATAAGCTGCAAAATGATCACAAAACTATTGATTTTTTTTCAGTTTGTGTGCATAACTCCTTTTGCCTAAAAGTGTGAGTTAAGCTTTTCAAATAGTTCTTTTTATCTGCAGACTCCCTTAATTATTCCTCCCCCATTTCCTGCCCTTGAGTACAGATCCTTTTGGTGTACATCTTGCCATGTAACAATTTTAAACTGGAAGGAAAGAGCACTGTTTTTTCTCCACATGAAATCACTGGATTTTTTTAGGCAGCACACTTGAAGTGTGATTTCGTGGTGAAAGCATAAACCTGGCAGTCAAAAGACGTGAGCAGTGCTCACAGGGTGATTCTAGCAAGTCTGATTTATTTCTGGCTTTTTCTTTCTGTGAAATGTTGATAGAATTAAGACTACATGAGGTTTTATTTACTTATCTTGGAGGCTCCCAGACAAAAGTGGAAAGCGTTCTGGACATTAGGAGTAATTTGGCTGCTGGAAGTTGCCCAAAGTACTGGCAGTGTGTTCTTGCTCTTACTGAAAAATAAAGTAGCAGTTCTCCTTTCTTTAATAAGTGCAAGTCTGCTTGGATCCTGCTCGGCAGCCTGTTGTGAAAGTCATCACTTCTAATAGCACAGGGCCCCAGGGACCACAGCAGGGCATTGACTGGCTCAGGACTGACTCAGAGCCTGAATCGTTGACACTGCCCATCTAGAAAAATGATGCAATTACGACTCTCCTCCCTAGCCTGGGAAAGCATCTTGGATCTCCTCGTTCACAGCTTCGGTTTTCAGAGATAGGGAGAGCCAGTCTGACTGAGGTGAGTCTTCCCTGCTTACATATATTTATTAATCAAGACTGTAAAGAACAGGGACTATTTCCTGCAGGTTGTGGACTCTGTATAACTAAACTGCTAGTGGCTTTTGTAGGATGTTAAAGTAGAGTATTACAGACCACCTTGACTACTTGCTTAGCAAAGGTCTCTTTTCCCCGAGAAGATGATCTCCTCTGTTGCTGGCTCTTGCCTGGCATCTCCCAGGGCACATGTGGGAGCACAGCTCCTTCCCGTGACAGCTGCAGCAGCATTTTAAGGTTAAGGAGCACATTCCTCCTGTCACTTCCTTGTCCAGCCTCTGCTCCTCAACCAGATGCTCTCAGCTGTGCTGGCTGTGCTGCCCACAAATCTGCTGCACAGTCACTGATCCTGTCTGCCTCTTGGGCAAAAAGAAACGAAACCTAGGGGAGACAAATGATTATTTTGGGGCTGATCTGACTGCATGTAGATCTAGGAACAATGACATGCACATTCTGAAGGAATAGTGTGGTGTGGTGACAAGATAGGGGCAAGTGGTGGGGAGGAAGAGGAAAAGAAGAAGAAACTTGTTGAGCAAATATAACTGGAGGAGCTCCTGTTGCAGAGCTGTAGCCAAGACCTGTGGGTTTAATTCTGTAGAGAGGAAAGTTTTGCTGCTCATTTTGGATTTCTGTTTGTTAATTAAAATCTTTGTCTAGGGAGGATGGTGATTTATGAGTCAATGTGCATGTGCTGTGGCAGATGCTTGAACACATTGCTCACATCTCTCACTGCACACATGGGCACGTCCCCCGTTATATCAGGGTTTGCTGCTGGGACAGTGAGTTGTGCCTGAGCAATAAGGAAGTGGTGGTGGTGTCAGCTTGAATTGGACCTAAAAGAAAAGTGCTGGTGTTACAACCGCATGAAACAAATGAAAGGAATTTAATGATTTCACTCACTGGTATGTCCCGCCATTGCTCAGAGGTATAGATTTCATTTGCTGCTGAAAAACTGGTGTTAAATGAAAGATTCCCCCATCCCTGTTTCTGTAACTGGATTTACAGCACTGATTTGCTGTGTTGTTTTTGCAACCACTGTGTCTGTCAGTGGGAGCCGAAGGACGGACATTCTGCTGTCCTTAACATCATGCATTCTTATTTGATTATATATTTATTTTTAAAAATATAATGTGATTACACAATAACTTAATTATTATTTTATGTGATATTTAAAGCCCAGTGTTGTGCTTCCTGCCACAGCTGAACAGACATTCTCCTTCAGGAGTTATATCAGTTTCTGGAAGTATGAGATTAAAGTGCACCAAAATATTTAAGTGCCGACAAAGATGTTATAGTCCAAAATTATTTATGTCTTATAAGCTAGGGACTACTGTATTCCTAAAATGAATGTATTTTGTTGGCACCTTTTGTGGGTAGATGTTGATATTGGGTCAGTTCCTTTGGGAGAGAATAAGGAGATACCACATACTCAGAGCCAGCCAGCCGAAAATCCGGGAGGGCTAGAAGCTAGAAAATGGATTTGAGTTCTTTGCTTTAACCACAGCAGTTGTCCTTCTCATAGAGGCACTTAGGCCTTCAGAACGTTTGGAGAATTTGTATGTGCAGAGGATGGAAATATGGGATTACAGGCAAGAAATAACTCTGGAATTTATTATGCTTTAACCACAGGATGTGGTCATTGAAATAATGTTCTTGGGTTTTTTGGCAAAACCCCAGTCATTTTGTGTGAGTTTATAAAACAGGGGCAGCCAAGTTCAAATGCAGCAAGAGGTGAGAGGAAGAGTTCAGTGAGTTGTAACATGCACAGTCAGCATGCTCCTTCATATTGTAGTTTAGGAATTAAAAAGTCCTGTTTATAGGAGAAATTGACACACTCTTGACTGTTTTTGTGGTTTTCAATGTAATTTTGATGGTAGTGTGGGAGAGGAAGTAGTACCAGTTTTATCTAATATTGTTTGCTTTGTTCTGATTTCCTTTTTGTTCCTGAGCATTTGTATTGTTTCTACAGTAGACTGTATTGGATGGTTCTGAGTAAAATAAACTGTAAGCTAGTGATCAGTTCAATTTCTATTTATGTTGAAAAAATTAAGTTACTGGTGGGAATACAAAGCATATCTCAAAACTGCACCGAAAGGAAATAGCAAAGTGGGCTTTTTTGAAAAAGGAGTCAGACAAAATCAGTGGGTTTTTTAAGCTTCGATACAATTTCCATAGCCACAGTGAATTCTGGATTTTCAGTTTATTCCATATACTGTTGACTGTCTTAAATAGAACTGGAAAGAATCAAACAATTTTGCAAGTCTTTGCTCTGAACAGGTGTTAACTTTGGTGAAGTATTATATGTCTGGGATTTCATACTACAGAAACAATCTACCCTTCTGTCATGGAGTTTATGTGGAATTTGTGTTTCTTGGAGCTAATTAAGTCTCCTTAAAATTAATCAAGAACTGCTGTCATGTCCTCCTCTTCTGTCTGCTCTAATACTCCAAACTTAAAGGAAACGTCTGGAAAATAGTAATAGACAGAGGTGTTGCTAAGGAAGAAGACTTTTTTTTTTTTTAATACTGCAGGGAGTTTTTTTCCCCACTTTTGACCAGTTTTAGCCTGATAAAGTTCAGATAGTTTAAAAAACAAAACTAAACCCACAAAACCCCAAAACACAATAAAGCCAGTCTGTGCTGCAGGTGCAGCATTGATCCACCAGCTCAATACTACACAAATAACAATTTAGTAGGTGTCAAAAGCAACTGCTGCTGTAGCAGCAAGGTGCAGGGCTCATAATGTAACTGGTTAAATGTTCTTCAGTCAAAATGAAAGTGCCCCACAAGCTGTTGCTAGGGAAATAGGTGCCTGTGGTTAGTGTTGAATGCAGAGAGGCTTGTTTGTCTCGCAGATCAAAAAATGGCTCAAAGTACTTTGTGTATCACTTTACTGCTGGAAACTTGCTGCTTATCAGCAGACTGGTCTTTGTGCCTCTGAGGAGCTTCAGTTACAAATCCAGGGAGAATCTTTCTTTTTTAACTCCCTTCCCTTTACATTTGATGTGAAGTATTTCTCCCAGGTGTTATCCTTGGTTCTAATGTCTGTGTACCATAGGAAGGATACTGGCCAAAAGCTAATGGAATTTGGTCACAGCTGTCCCAGGGCTTAGGTATGAATTGGACATTCAGCCCACTGTGACAGAATGAAGTGTCTGTTTTGAATGAGTATTCAAGTACTTTGAATATTCTTGCAAATATTTTACAGAAAATTACTGTATATTTATTTTAATTTCTGTCGCAATAAAATATGTTGTATCCACTCTGAATTTGTGCCAGATTATTTGGCAGTTTCCCTTCCCTTCTGGTTTCCAAAGTGGGTGTCTAGTGACAGAGCTTTGGGGTGAACAATGAAGTAGATGCTGATATTGTCCCTTCCCAGCACTGCTATTTAACTTGTATCAGGTTTCCCACTTCTCAAATCTTAATTCCTATTTCCTGCTCTGGGCCTCTTTTTGTGTCATGTTTTCAGCACTGCCATATAACCATTTGCTCCTCTTCTTGGTTCCTGCCCTGGGTGAGCGTGTGCTGGATTCCAACAATGAGTGGTGAGCACCCAGGGCTCCTGCTGGTGCCTGGTCTTGTGCTGAGGTGTTGAACTTCTTTGGCATCTTGTCACATCTAACCAGTTGTTCCCATAATGCACGTAAAGATGATAAAGTAGGAAGAGAGGAAGAGCCCAGAGCTGTTATGCATGATATGAATTCCCCTACTAGATATGGCTGGTGGACTGGGTTCAAGGATGATACCTGACCACGTCTTCTGGTCATCTGCCTACCTGGAGATGCATCCTAGGAATATGCATTTCTGCCCTTCTTGTGCTCCAAGACAAGCAAATGTAGTGGCAGAATCTCTTAATTTCCATACTAGCAGTAGAGAAGTCTTTATCCAGACTTGGAAGGTGCAGGGATGGAATGTTTTGTTGTTTTTTTTTTTTTTTTTTTTAAATCTGGTTTTCCTCTCCTGTTGTCATGTTTGCTGATCTGCAATATTTTATGCTGTTGTGAATTATACATTGTTTTACTTCAGCTTCTCTTCTTAGTGTATTTTTTTAGTTCCTGTTACTTGATCTTGTGTGTAATAAAACTTATTGAAGAACTTAGGGCTTTCATTGTCTATAATGCTGTGAAATTTAGTAAAACATTTTTATCCTATTTTTAGCAGTGTCCTTTGCTGTCACAGAGGCTTTGCTTGAAAAGTAATGGGGTCGTTTAACATAAAGATGATGCCTCTCGTAAGGCTTTAGCCTTCTTATCAGACATTTCCATCTACCATTTAGTGTTTCAATCAAGTTACATCCATGCTACAGTGTGCCACAGTGTAATTAAGTACTTTTTCTTCTATTGATTGTCTGGGTAAAGGTTCATAGTATGTAGAGATGGAGATTGAGTAGGTTTTTCTTCTGTGAACTATGAGAGGAACAATTAGAAGCATCGTTAATGCCGACAGTGGTCCTTGGAGTAAAGATTCCGTGTCTTGTTGCAGGTTCCTGTGTGTGATGCATCAAAAGATTTAGTGTCAACGATTGTACCTGAGTGGGCTGCACTCACTCTACTGCAGGAATTTCAAAATGACTGAGCAGACCATGGTGGAGTGGAGAAACACAACTTACGCTAGTGAATCCTGTGGCCTGTAATGGTAAGCAAACATACATTTCTTATCAGTAGCCTCAGTAAGATTTAGGTCCATGAAAGCCTGCAGTAATGTGCTGTGACAGCTCAGCGTTACAGTCCAGGTAAAAAGTGGTTTCTCCGTGGCTGCTGTCGTGGTTTAACACACTGCCCTGGGGATTGGTTGGGTGCTGACCAATGGTAACCTCCACTAGGCTTTTCATGCACAGTTCACTATTTTGGAAGGTTCTTCTGTGGATTTCATGTTGCTCTGAGGCCGTAACAGCACAGTTTTTTAAGAAAGTGACTTTTTCCATGTCCTAAAAATTTGCTGTGTCTATTGTGTTATTTCAGATTTGAAATTAACTTGTTCTATTTTAATATGAGTTAACAGGACTTAGAAAAATCCAAAGGACAAAACTGCTTAAGGAGAATTTAGTTTAAAACTGTCTGGTTCATTTTGGCTGTGCCAGGGGAGATAACCTTGATTTCCCTGGTGAGTCAGCACTTCACATGGTGCAGATTTCCAGTAGCCTGTTGGAGCTGGGAACAGTTTGACAGGGATGGCTGTCAGACAAAGCTTTGAAAATGGCAAGTTGAAAGATAAGATGAAACAAGAAAATAGGGATTAAGTCTGTTTTCAGACATTCCATTATCTTAGTAGACAATCAAAACGTAGCATGGAAAAAAGCATCCCATATTGTATGTCGGTTGTCACTGGAAAACTCTCACTGCTTCTGCATGGTTCCCTCTTTGTGTGATCCAAGAGAGCTTACCCAGGCACTCATGGCTCATGTGTCATGGGGTCTGGATCAGTGTGTACAGCTCCTAACAATTTTCTAGTGTTTATTGCTATCTAGTGAGCCTGAAAATATGAGATTTCAGAGGTTTGCAGTCCATTATCATTCTTTTATTTCAGAATGAGTCCATGAAGGACCTTTCCTGAACCAAATACTACATTTTGGAAAACTGTTAAAAGCCAGAATTGTGTGTGCTTGATTGCTGCTGTGTCCTGAGGTAGGGTATGAATGTAGAAACAATGCTTCTACTAGAAAAGTCTATCTCCTTGTCGGTGTTTTTACTATTTAACCTCCAAGGGAGGGAACTTCCTCACTGCAAGTGTTGGTTTTAGTTTTTTTGGCTGTGAGGTACGGATGTGGTGGTGTAGCAAATGTCATACAGTTCATTTTGGGGAACATTAAAATTCCCCTATAATGAATAGAAATAAGATTTCTAAAACATGTACTTGATGGGACTTACTCTTGAAATAGCAGTCATTAAGTAATGAGGGGGATTGGATTTAATCTGTCTTCTTAACCTTCCTTGTTGTTTCATAAATAGATGAAGGCTTTGCTTTCAAAAGGGTATTTTATACATTAACAAAAATATTTGTACCACCCTGCAGTGCGCTGCTCCAGGTACTGATGCACAATCATGTTCTTTCTGTTGTCCATCTCTTGACCATGTACCAAAATTTATTTCCAAAGACAGATTGCCAGTGGGTCTGATTGCTTTGGTGAGAGTTGAGTAAGCAGAAATTGAGATTGAAGCAACGGTTTTGGCCTTTGGCAATAGACAAAAGTGATGCTGTTTTTACACTGTGGTGTACTCTTGCATTTTTGATATCACTTTTGGCAAAGTTGTTTAAAAAAAACACACTTAGTTCTGTGAAAATTAGAGACTGGGACAAAAAAATCAAAGAAACTGAAGTTGGTGGTGGTGCATTGATTGAATTTCAGGTGCTTGTATATATTTCTATTCAGTTCAGCAGTGTGGAAGTATTATAGGTAGGAGATAGAAGAGCCTCTTTCTCTGTTGTCCTGGTTTTAGTTGGACTCAACCAAAATAGTAAGTGATTTCTTATCTTACGGGTTTTATCTTCCTCCCTCCCATGGTGTGGCCCTTGTCCCGTGCCACATTATGGCTGCACCTGTTCTGTGCAAATACACTATTTACTCTAGAGGTGGGAAAGACTCATTTCTCTGTTGAACTGTAACAGTGTCCTTAAATAATTATGTGAGACAGGAAAAAAGGAGAGTAATATGTGATGCCTCTTACACTCCTGTTCACAGTGATTTATTTTAATTTTTTTAAAATTATTCTTTTTTCACGTCTCTTGGCATATCTGGTCATTTGTCATCCTGAGCACTTTTGTTTGTTGTATGCTGTAATTCTGTAACCTCAGTGAGATAATGCCTGAACAGAAATATGTTGACAGTTCAAACATACCTTTCTTGATCCCCCCACTCCCTTTTTGCTAATTTCAATAAAAGAGGAGTGTTACCTAGTGCAGTACATTTTTTATCTATCCATCTATCTATCTATCTATCTATCTATCTATCTATCTATCTATCTATCTATCTATCTATCTATCTATCTATCTATCTATCTATCTGTCTGTCTGTCTGTCTGTCTATCTCCACTAGTATTGTTTTAAAAGTCTTTTCTGGGATAAGGCATCACCCTAAAAAACAGATGTTCTGAAAATATCGGGAATTTTAATTTCTGTGAAAATCAGGAGTATTCTAGTAGAAATTATTGAGGTGTACACACACAGAGGCTCTGTCTATTCCTGCCTTAGCTGAAAACTCTATTTTCCCCCATATTGCTCGAATTTAACATTGTGTTTCAGGTTGGTTTTTTCTGCAGTTTATATAGCTTAATATTGTGGGGTTTATTAGTTTAAATAACTGCACAAGCATTCTGCTTTTGATATAATTAAACTGAAATTACACAATGAAAAATTGTCCTGGCTTCTGAGGACACTGTGTTCAAAGAGATGAATTTTAAATAGGTCACTGAAAACTGAAAGTTAGTTGGAATATTGACTTTTGCAGTGGTAAGTTCAATTTTAAAGCAGTTAAAGTCAGAAAATCTATCTGTAAGATGTGACAGGGGGTCGGGGAGCCAAGAAATAATTACACACCTTGGATTTTGAAAGATGCAAAGCAGAGCTCAATTCCCATCAGGTGTGATGTATCTCTACACCCCAGAGTTCGCTGCTTTTGAAAACCAGGATTATAAAAGGACTGCTTCCTCCCCTGGCCCACCGAGCCAGACCCAGCTGTTAATTATAAGGCTTAATAGATTCATTGGTTGAATCATCATGTGTTTTCACAATAAAAACTGCCTTAGAACAGTAGTAAGCCCTCCCATGTAATTCCGTAGCATCAATTGGGGTATAGGTATTCTTCTTTCTCTTTTACTAACTCAGTTTTGAGCTAGTCTTAAATTACCAGTCAATTTTCTGAGATGTCTTCTGTCACTACTTCTCTGTCTTACCTGGAACAGTAGCACAGAGATTTCCTTCTGTGACTGTGATCTCTTTCCTCATAGCACATCCTGTAATAATAGTGGTATTTAAAAATGAGTGACAAACACTCCCCACTCCAGCCCCCAACTTTAGAAGTGGTGCTCTTGATATTCTTTTTCTGAGGCTGTGGTCCCGTGAGAGGTGATGAGTCAGTTCAAAGGCTCAGTGCTGCCCTCGCTTTCCTACCTGTGGTTTACTTTTCCTTTCCAAACCCTGGGCCAGCTCCGGAGCTCATTGATACCTCTGCTGTTGCACTCCATCATCCTGACAGAGGTGTATTGTAGGACAAACACTTCGAGAAGAAGCAATCCACTGCATTAAGAATGTGAACACAAAAAGCTCAGTTTGAATACTTTCTTTGCAATATATTTGGCACTATCATTGCTGTGGCTCTCAATGTTCAAGGGCAAAGCTTAGGTGAGGTAGTGTTGCTGATTGCTTAGATGTGGGATTTTTCCTGTGGTTTTTTTTGGGTGTGTTTTTTGTTTTTTGTTTCTTCTGCAAATTACAGTTTACTTTTTGTATTGATTCGGCTTTTTTATGTAAGTATAGTTTTGAGTGATGATGTGCTGAAGTGGACATGCTCACTTTTTCTAAGAAAATAGAATGTAAATGTAAGGAAGATTTTTCTGTGTTGCAGAAGGAGGTATTTTGAAATTAAATGCAATTAAAGTAAGTGAAGTTTCATGTGAAAACCTTCAAAATATATATAAGAAAAGGTTCACTTTTCTGAAGAAACTTACCACTTCTAGCAGACAGATCATTAAAAACACTCCTGTTCTCCATTTATGATTTTTGTATGAGTAGAAAAAGCTAAGGTGACTGCAGGATAGCATTTGAAAGCAAAGTCTAAAAGGAAGAAGTGTTGTCTTTAACATGAATGGTATTTCCTGTGGTGTATGTTTGGATTGCTAGAGTTCATTTCCTAGACTGAATTAGTTGTGGAGTCCACTAGACTGGAGATTATTTTTGCCTGAGATTCATAATTAATCTACTAATCTCCTTCAATTATTCCACTGGATGTTTATAGATTCCTGATTCCCTTTTAGTATCTGCTAATGGGTAATTACAGTCAGCAATCATTCTTGTCATGGAAATTGCTAAAGTAATTTCAGAAACACTGTTGTTATTTGTGTGAAAGAAAAGATTGAATGAAAATCTAAACTGTACTGTCTGGTGCTGTAGTAGTTAAAGAAGGAAAAACTGGTTCTGCTTGCTTTTGTGCAGCAGTTGTTGAGAGGAATAAGGCGATTTATATCTATTTACTTGGCTTTTGCTATTAGGGATTGTTTTAATATTTTGGGGTGAGACTGCTCTTTGGTAACCTCTAGGTGATCAAGACTTGAATTCTTGGCAAATGAACAGCTAATTGAAAAAATGCTTTAAAAATGATCCATGTGGTTCCTGTGGATGTGTGTTTTCGTGAATACATCAGTAGCTTTGAAATTAAAAGCAGAACTGCAACATTCTTGGAGTCTGTTTGGAAAAGTATTAACTTGGTCAGTAGCTGCTGTGAATAATTTTCCCAAGAGAGGGGAAAAGGATGGGATCACCGGCTTTCTGCTCCTCCTGGTGTGGGCAGGAGGGTGCAGGTATGCCAGATCCACTCCCTAGCCTGTGACCGAGCTACCACCTGAAAACTCTTCCTTCTCTGCTATTGCGAGGGAAAACTTATGGACACCACGAACTGACCAATATGATCAAGGTAATGCCGTTTATTGTTGTGAAAACACCCCTTAAATAACCCAGATAGCACACACACTGCAAACCACCCTGTGACTGGTTAATACGAATAACACACAACTCTATTGGTGTAAAATAAAGTCCTTGTGACTTCTCTCTGTGCCGTTGTTTTTCAGTTCTGCCGCAATTTCTGTAAGTTTACATTCTTGTCCCTGTTGATCTCCATAGAGGCTTCTTACAAGCAGTTTCTCACTGCAGTCTTAGAGGCCCTGCAGCATAACTGCATCCAAAATCGCAGGGTCGCTCACATGTCCATTCTCTGCAAGAAATTTCCCAACACTCTGCAAATACAGAGAATAAAGGAGGGCCATCCCAAGAGCTGTCTTGTTGTTATCAGTCTGACTTCTGTATCAGGTATCACACCATTCTTTCTGCTGCCCCACCTTGCATTGCACGGGGGCAGACTGCTCTTTGTGCCAGAGCCCCAGAGAGAAGTCCCTGGGATAAGCAGCTTCTCTGCTCCCTCCGTGTTCTCCCCTTTCTCCCTCCTCCTTCTGCCCTCTCACAGCTCCATGCAGACAACTGCTGGGGAGGAAGGTGCTGAAATTACCCCAAGCATTACCCTTGGGCCAATGTGTGACCTGCAGTGCTTTAAAAAAAGAAAACATAAAAAAAGACCCGGCCCAGTGTGCCTGAATGTTGTGGGGGAAACCTGATGGGCCCCTGCTGCTACTTGAGCACTAGGTGAAAACTGGGAGACCAAGACATAATTGGCATGGATGTGCATAGGAAAACAGCTCCTGGCTTTGGCTCCAGGCAGGCAATGGGGACTGGGGACTTCTGGAGGCAAGGCAGTTGTCCAGACAGCAAGAAATGTTGCTGGAACTGAAACAAAAAGCTGCTGGATAGTGATCATGAACTACTGCTGGTCCAAAGAGCTGAGGCCCTGGGCCAAGACCCTTTAGTTATTATGACAACAAGAACTCAAGCCAAACTTTTAGTCTCAATATATTTAGGGAGGCATCTTGAGAAGCCTGGAGCTTCAT
The DNA here is from genome assembly GCA_013396735.1 of Grallaria varia. Taxonomy (NCBI): domain Eukaryota; kingdom Metazoa; phylum Chordata; class Aves; order Passeriformes; family Formicariidae; genus Grallaria; species Grallaria varia. The sequence continues at coordinate 1,942,362 of VWZG01005870.1, read as the reverse complement.
GACATTTGCTCAGTCAGTATTGTTTCAGAGAAACAAAATCTCTGCAGCCAGAGTCTTCAAAGGGCTTATGAAATGCAAGAATTTGATGTGATTCTGCTTCAAATTGCTAGAAAGATTAACTTAATTTTTCCTGGCTGTTCAGTGCTTTCTTCTTCTGTGCTGGTTGGAGTATGCACAGATAGGGTTGAATGAATCACTGGGAGGCAAAAATCACCTCCATCTCACAAATATTTACATTATGTTACAGATGGTCACCTGACCAGAGAATAAAATTTGGGGTGCTAACAAAATTATTTGGGTGACAGTTGGCTACTAGAATGGAAAATACATTGCCTTTTCACCTTGGAAGTAGTAATAGCCTGTAAGACAGGAGGAAGAATGCTCTATTTAGTTACTAGCTGTATTATGACAGTATAATATGAAAATATGCCTGCAATGCAAATGTGTGTGGGGAAGTCTGTTACCTAGCGATACATTGCATATCATTTATGATAAGGCAGGAGACAGAAAATGAGGGAAGTCCTTGCTGCCTTGGAGGCACAAGGACTCGTGTTCTCACCCCATGAGCTGATTTGCCTCATCTGCCCTTACCTTTCTGCTTTGTCTCAGCAAAGGGTCTGTGTGATTCATGTTCCTAAGTTAGTTTTCCTTTTGAAGATATTTGCTTTTTTTTTCTAGCTTTTTATGTTCAGCAAAATGAAAAAGAAAGAGGCTTTTCTGACTTTGGTAATGACTCGTTAGTGCAGTCCATGGTATCGTGTTTCAGTTGGTTTTCTCTAAAGCACTTGTGCTCCATAGGCTCTGTATATGGTCACGGCTGTTCTGCCTGTGCAGCTCAGGCCAATTCTTAAGAAAATGTTATGAATTGACACAAAGCACAGTGGACAATTTTAACCAGGCTAGGAGAACAAAAGAGCTTCAGGCCAAGCCTAGTAGACTAAAGCAATGTTTGCTTTTGAATTTTTTGTGGCAGAATTCTATGGCTGTGTCCATAGGAGACTGGAGAGTCTGACAATGCTTGAAAATTGCCATGTATGGGAAGGGAAGCAGAGAGCAGTCAGAAATGCCAGGATTCGTGGGAGATAGAAATGTTGTCTTTTTTGCTTACAAGTGAAAGGTGGCTGTGCTTGTGTGCCTGCTCCTGCCCAATACTTAGAAAAGTTTCTGTTGCTGAATCTGAACTCATCCGTGTTCCCAGTGGTTTGAAACAGAGTAGATTTGGAAGGCAGCAGCAGCTGTTTTGATTCATGTCCTGAAGGGTATTTTGTTATCCAATGTTTATATAGCTCTCACATGTCCAGTGTTCTTATATATTCATTGGACAAATTTCTTTATCTGGCCACATGTTTTTCATGTTAGTTGGCATGTAGGTGGCTATGGAGCATGCACAGATTTGACTGGATCACAGTTTGTTTGGTGGCCGCTCCTGTAGGTTCTCAGTGCAGTTTCCAACCCATACTGCCAGGTTTATTTCTTCTATATCCTCACCTGAGTGCCAAATCCTTCTCCTTTTTAATTCATCAGAACATGGTGAAGGCTTCTAAAGTAATGAGGCTTTTTCTTGATAAACTGCTGATCAGAGCTCCGTGGTTTTATGGCAGCAGCCCAGATCCAGTCCCCATTTGGCTTCATGTGTTTGCCGCTGGTGTGTCTGGCAATGCCCTTTGCTTTCTGTGGCCTGTTTCCATTTCAGGGTTACACCTCTCATAAAGACAGATCTTCAAGAAAGAATGACCAAAAAAAAAAAAAGCAAAAAGGATGCTGCTGTGGTCATGTGATCCTCAAATGTATGAACTGGACCGTGCTAAACTGATGATTTTCCTAGTGTGCGATGCCATCCATGGCACAGAAAATGATTCTCTTTTCTGAGTCTGTCTGCTGCATTTTCAAAATGTTGCTGGATAAGAATTTGGGGGCAAAAGGGCACAAAAAGTGGTGGGGCATAGTGGCAATGGAACGTGGGACGCAAATTGAAACTAGATCACAGTTGAATTATTCATCTCAAAGTATCATTTATGCAGTGTATAATAGATCCTTGTTAAAGCAATAAAGTACTGCTGGAGGGTTTATTTACTTACTAGAGTTTGGAGAAGAAAATGCTATGACCCAGGGGTCATTCATAATTACTTGTAATGCATAAATATGAAATCAGGGCAGGAACAAGCAGATCAATAAGATAGCAATCTCTTTTTTATTAAAATGGATTAAACCATTGAAAAGACATTTTGCTTCACTTTCATGCCCTATGAAACTCTTCAGTAGTATTCAGAGATAGTTCCAAGCTGACACTGGACATATTTTTCATCCATTGAGCATCAGATATCCTATATGTCTGTGGTTCAGTTAATTCTGTAGAATAGACATTGTCCTCGGTATTGTTTTTTAATTGACATAGATCAGAAGAATAAATTACATAAAGCAAACTGTGAAGTAATTTTTCTTGGATTTCAATATTAAGTAGCCCAAGACAGGATTACTTATCTCACATAATAGCGAATGTGTTGCTGCATTACAATTTATAGTTATTTTTTTGAATTTGGATTCTGCTAATTGGAAAAATAAAGCTTCCTCTCAAAAAACCTCTATATCATAAAAATTACTCTCAAAATTACATTTCTTTAAGTATATTAAAGAACTTTTTCATTGTTTTTATTCTGAAATACATGTTTGGAGGGAACTGGGACAGCAAGCCTATTTTACACAGTGGTTTGCATTGGGCAGTGTGTTCCTGCACCCCCACTTCCATGGTAAAGGAATTCTTCAGGCTGTTTAATGAGCTGTCTGCCTCTCTCAGACAGCTTCACAGCCCAGACCTTCCTGCTGTTTGTAGCGTGTTGTCTTTCTTATTGAAAGACCAATTCAGATTAAAATACTTGCTCTTGTATACACCTTTCATCAGAAAGAAACTGGCTTACACTAAAGTGAAGTAATTCTACAGTTAACTTTGACTTGGAAAATACATTAAAATAGTATGTGAATGTTTCCATTTCTTCTTCATACCTCCCTTAAGTGGCAGTGATTTCTAAGATTTACACTTCTTTGCAAGAGCATTATTATGCACATGCAGATGGCATGAGTACCAGAATAATTTTTCAAGTGAAAGATGGGAGGCCTTTCATTATGAAGAAAAGCTTGGTAATAACCAGTACAGGTGAGATATTAGGTGTACCGTTACTTATACATGGGAAAGGTGTATTACAAAGTGTCTTCAATTTTATTTATGTGTTTTTTTCCCCAGTCTCACTATTGATATATCTGGTTTTGCCTGTTTGGCCATTAATAAGTAGGTAGTATGCTAGTGTTTGGCTCTATGTACAGAGGCAAAATCACTCGGTATGGTTTCTGAAACTTTCTACTGATTCTAGCGTGAATGCAGCATAAATGCATGTGTGAAGTTAAGCATTTTGCCTTTTGAAAATAGTTGGCTAAGTTCTGGGTTTTCAAAAAAAAGAAAAAAGAAACTGGGCTTATTAGTTTCTTTCTTCCCGGAGCACTGGCCCTGGGCACCATGGTGATGGCAGTCAAGTGGCAAGGAAGCTGTGGTCCTGTTATCAAGTTTTTTAATAAGACTTTTGAAATCCTGTTTTTCATGCTTCCC
>VWZG01005870.1:1889595-1938702 GCA_013396735.1 Grallaria varia | reverse complement strand
TTTTTTTTTTTTTTTTTTTTTAATGGCTGTTGGCATTGGGTGAACTATATTCATGAATCTATTTGAAGAACATTGGTCATTAGTGATTAACAATACAGTTCACTCTTTAATGTTCATTGTTAACAGAACACATGTATTGCCTTGGAAACATGATTACTTATAGTGGAATAAAATATATAGAACTAGGTGTTAAATATCTTTTAAAAAAAGTTTAATGAATTCTGGCTTGGACAGCTGTATTCTTTTCTCATTTTCTATGACTTAATTAAAGTGTGAAAGGAATGAAAGGATTAATTTTTTAAGGTGCATGTTTTGAAAAAGAACCCAAAGTGTAGTGTGATTGAAGATTTTATGTATATGTGCATACACACATACAGGAGTGCACAGCTTCAGAAGAGTTGTGAGCATTCAGCTACACAGCATGCTCATGGAAACTGTTATTTGCTCAAAGTAAAAAAAACCTGTGTGGTATGAAAATTTATATATGAAAATGTTTCAGTTGCCAGGGAAAGGCGTGGTTGGGGTGGGCAGAGCAGCCACTGGCGAGCGCTGCCCCTCTGGTTGCTGGGCACCACTGCCCATGCACGGGGCCCTTGGGCTGCCACCCCACCAGAACAAACAGCCTTTGCTCGCTGCTTAGAGCATGCAGGTAGAAAGTTTAAGGCATGAACTATTTTTATTTGCCCCTTCCCCACCCTGGGGAACATTGTGTATGCTTAACTGAACACTTTAATGTACTGTCTCTCTGCAGAGTTCATCCCAGGAAGTGACATTCAACCTTATGGAAAGGAGTTAGAGACTTGCAAAATAATAATTAAAAAAATCCTCATGCCCAAAGTTCCTACCAGCTGATCTGGAGATTCATGCGTTGAGATGATGATGAATAGCCTGTTGTTTTGGGGAGGCTAATTCTTGCTTTTGATTGCACTGGAAATCTGAACTTAATGCTCATGAGAAGTAAAACCAGAGAACGTGGGTTACTCGGTGTGCCTGAAGATCACAGAGGCAGCAGTGAGAAGACAAAACTTCTCTTTGAAGCAGGAACTTCAGCTGTGACTTATTGTGTGCACTGGGAACTAAGAGAAATAGCAACCCACTTGGGAGAAAATGCCAGCTAAAGGTAAATACTTCTTCAATGAAAATGATGACTGCAGGATATCAGACCCGCTCTATGAGAAGTACCGCTACACAAGCCAGCAGCATCCCCTCCTGCTGCTGCTGCTCTTCATTGCAATCATCTTCTGGACTACTCTAATTATCATCTTCTTTGTTATTGATGTGAGTATACTTTTTTCCTCTGTGTTCAATGGTTTCAAAGATGGTGAGGAGTCATTGTAAGACATTTTTGGCTAAATGATATTCTGAGCCACATGGTATTGAAGTTGAAGTGCTAAAAGGAATCAAGTAATTGTGAATGTAATGCTCTGCATGTTTTTGAAGCGACAGGAAGAAAAGAGACAGTGTTGTCAGGCATATGTACAGTTATTATAAGGATTGTTTTTTCCTTTCTGTATATTATGAAAAAATAATAAACTATATTAATTGTTAGCTATGATAATAAGTAGTAAAAGAGCCAAGGAAGGAACAAGAACATAAGTTAAAATGTCCTGCATTTCTTGTGTTATTTTAAGAGTCATTTAAGAAATTTAAAATATTACAGCGATTTGTTGTTATGAATTCCTAAGGTGATGGATTTTGTTTAGAAGATTTGTAGATAAACAACAGGAATCTCCCAATACATCATCTGATCTGTTGAATCAATAGGTAGTTAGCAAAAAGCTGGAATCTTATAGGCATAGGAGAGATGCAGCTTAAAGAATTTTTTGTTGTATAGTGTAATATGATTTTCTGTAAAGAAATAGAGTGTTCTTCAAGCCAGTTCAATTGATGGCTGATAAAAAGGGGATTGTGTAAAGTGAAAGTTGTAAAAAGGTAATAAGGTAGCTCTAACAGTCTTTCACAGCCTTCTAACACCGCTTTCCAAACACTGTGCTTCATGATAAAGTGTCTTTAAGTCTCTCTTTAGCAACGGATTTAATCTTGCCATTTGCACTTGTATCACTTCTAGCTTTTATTTCTTAGGAAAGGAAAGCAGCAGCAACACTATTTGTAACAAGTCATCTCCTGTAAAACTTCCAAAAATTTTTAGCTAAAGGTTTTTTTGAGCAAGGTTTTTAGCAAAGCTTGAACTCCTTAACTACATTTCTTTGGGTGCATCTGCATTATAGATATAGTATAGTTAGAATTGTGCTTAAAAGACAAGCACGAACCACTAATTTGAAAAATAAGACTGGTGGAACTTGAGTTGAATGAGTATTTGATAATAGGATTTGTTATATAATCTCTAGATGGGTGAATATCAGAACGTGTTAGTGCTACCACAGCTAGTCTGCTTGGGAACTCAGGTTAGCATATCCAAGCTGTTTCCAGGACAGTATAGATGCATTTTTCATTTTTCTAAAGGAGACATTTGGACCACTGTTAACACTTTGTTTTGCTTTTGCAGGAAGCACATTCTCATCCTGCCTTCATCATTGCAGTGTGTGCTGCCCTGGTCATATTTGCAGTCATGTACTTACTATTATGTATCGAGTCCCTGTTTCGAAGATGGCTAACATTCTTTGGAGTGATGATTTGGATTTGCTTCTTAACTGTAGGATACGTATCTCTTTTTGAAAAAGGAAATGATTATCAGCTGTGGGAACAGGTATGTATATTCATTCAGGTACTTAAATAGAACTGGTAGTATTTATGAATGTGTTTGTATGCTTTATTTTTTCAGAATGTTATAATTTTTTTTGGTGGGATTTATGTTCATTTTTCTTAATTGTTTTTACTGATTAATTACAGTAAATCTTAGTTTGTGTGCTTTATTATAGTGAAAATACAGTTCAGCTGAGAGAATTAGATAACTGCATGAATCTATGTGAGAATTAAATCTCTGAAGTTTTAAATTATTTGTATTTTTATGTAAGACTTTTACTAACTCTCGATTACTGTGTGTATGGGTCAAAGAGGTGTTCAAGAAATGTATGAAGGACTCCAGAGCTGGGTGTGCCCTAGGGAGCACGTTTTTAAGTAAGTGGGAGAGGTGAAGTGAACAATAAGAATTAATGACACATCCTGGCATAGCTGGGTGTGGCTAAAGTTCATTGCTTACTATCTCTGATCAGAAGATGGGTGATTTCATGATGCCAAAAATATCATAATCTGAAGGAAACTCCTCCTAAGTTCTCATAATGCAAGCAGAAGAGTTTTTAATTAAATAAAATTACTTTTTATCTTGTTTTACTGACTCTTCCCCTTCCCCTTATTATTTCAATAAAGAAGGATATAAATTACCAGTTAAATAACCAAAATCTGATTTGCATTATGTCCTGGATCCAGCACCATGCATTTAGAGTTGCTGTGCAGTATTTTTAACTTTAGGAAGCAGCTATTACCTTAGGGAAAAAACCCCAAAGTTACTGTACTTAACTAGGAATACAAATATATAATGAAGCAAGATTTGGTTTTGCTGCTTTTGGTGCTGCAAGCCAGTGTGTTGTTATCATGTGGTAATAATTAATTCATATTGATTTTAAGTCTAAAATGTAAGGATATCTTAGTCTGGAAAGTAGAAGTGAATAGTTTAATTTCAGATTTTCCCCTTGTTATGAATCACTAATTAAAGCTACTGTTTAAATGCAAGTTGGCCTTTGCTTGTCCATGCTTGTAAAGCTATCACACAGCATTCAGAACATTGTGTGATAGGGCTTGTAAATATGGTAGAAAAAATGTTTTCAATTAGACTAAAATAGTAAAGATAAACATGGAAAAATTACTTTTGCCGAATGAAAAGTTTTATTTGCCTGTTTGTTTGATTGTTGTCCCAATCAAACTATTCTGGCAAAACATTGAAGCGCACACTTGGCCTTGAGATTTCCTCGAAGGAAGCTCCTGTCTGGAATGGCACAAGTTGAGTTGCCTCAATGAGATGGAGCTGAGCCAGGAATGCGGCAATATTTTCCTCTGATCAGGGTTGTCAGTTTCCATATATGTAAGCTAACAATTGTAACAAATCTATAAATATGGATTTAAGTATTAAAGGCCTTCCTACTGATCCCTTGAAATTTAGGGGCCATTTGTGCATTTCGTAAAGTCTGTGGAGCTAAATACATAGTCAGTGACAATAAAGGTTATTCTCTTCTGTCAGCACCAGGAAGTACTGGTTGGATTTTTGGTTTTTATCAAACACAAGGTAAACATACCCATGTGATTGGGTGATGCTAAAATTAGAATAAGAACTTGGAGAAGGTGAGAAATCAGATTCTATTCAGTATTTCTGTCCTTGCAACACACTGTTCCTGATGTGTGAGTACAAAGTGCATCTGTAGCTGTAATGGATAAATTCGGCATAAAGGGCGAGGAGAGCTGAAAAAATTATTGGTGATGTGTCATGTTAAACAGTCTTGTCTGTGAATCTGCAACTGCTAATTCCCTCAAAAGTCTTAGAACTACCACTGTCCTTATGGTTTTAACTGTGCTTTTGAAACATCAATATTTAATTGTTCAGCCTGAAAGTGAGCAAGAATCCTGCTACTTTCCTTTTTTTTTCTGTAGTGATTTTTGGGAGACACCTAATAATGCATATGTGTAATTTTTTTTTTCTTCTCTTTTTCCCAAGGTGCCATTCTTTCTATTCATGATCTTCACAGTTTATACCATGCTACCCTTCGGAATGCGAGGTGCTGTCATAATTAGCGTTCTTTCTGCTCTCTCCCATATTATTGTTCTAAGCACTGCGGTAAGCATGAATTTTCGGAGAAATATGGAATCCAATCTATTTCAGGTAAGGAAATACCCCTTTGTTAAGTAATTAAATACCCTAGTCTTATTATCATTTGCTATTGGCATAACTGTTCTATTTAGAAAAGTTCCAAACTGCTGCATGGATGTTTCAGGTTCATGGATTTGGAGCTTGGGCCCCAAAACCTTGGACTTTTCATAAAACTGCAAATTTTTAAATCTATAAGGTATTTTGGTTTTCTGACTTAAGTGGAAAAAGCAGAATTGTTAAGCTTTTAAATGAAGTTATTAAAACGGTGACTAACTTTGTCACAGTCATTCTTCCCAATCTCTGCTATTTCAAGTGGGTCTATCTAACTTCATCAGGCACTGCCCACAGGGTGGATCAAAAGGGCCATTGCTGCCCTGGGGTGTCAGCAGGGCCTGGAAGTGCTGCTGAGTGCTTTTAGGGTTCCAAACAGTTATTAATAGGGTGTGTTCAAAGCAGTACCCCAGCTTATTTGCTGCAGGTGCGTGCCAGACTTCCCACAGCATGCTGATGCATGAGTTTGTAGACTGGTTTCTCCATAAATCAAACTCTGGGGCCTGAAAATAAACATTAAGTGATACAGCAGAATTTTCTGTTTCATTATTCTACTGTATAGTCATAGAGGAATGCCTGTGACTGTGGAAGTTAGCTTATATTTTCCAAGTACATCCTGGCTAATTGCAACATGGTGATTTGTTATGAGACAGGGTAGGAGGAAATGGAAGGCAGTCTGGGATTGATTGTTTTTATGGGACTAGTGTGTGTATTAGTGAAGTGTCAATGTCTGCTCTGAAGTAGGTAAATATTTTTCTTCTTGCACAGCTTCTTGCCAATGCTGTCATTTTCCTTTGTGGTAACTTGATGGGTGCATTTCACAAACGCCAAATGCAGGTTGCTTCGTGGGATTTGTATAGATACACATTAAAGTGCATTCAGGTCCGAATGAAACTGAAGATTGAAAAGAGGCAACAAGTGAGTGAGCTAATCCATGTTATGAATCGCTTGTTTTAATTTCCAAAGTTGCTATAATTTCATGAGTTTTGTGACTAATGCATGTTGAAAGGCTTGGTCCTAGCTTTCTGATACCCACCTAGTGTCAAAAATAAAAGTTGTACCATTTGTAACAAAAGAAGGAAGTTAAAGGGAGGAAGCTGTTCTCTGGGACTTGTCTATATGAAAATTACAGTATTTTGCAACAGGAATATAATTGCTGGTCATTTTAGTTACTGTTTTCCTAGTATAAGCTGTTCCTGGGACAGGCCCAAGGTGACTTAAAAGAACATGACCTTAATGCCCTGAAATTACTTGTAAGGTAATTTCTGCAGTTAGTTTTATGTTTCCCTTGGTTGCCTTTTTTTGGTCTGAATTCCAAAGTATTAGTTGTTCTTATATTTTCTTGTCTCACAAATTATTTTAGTTTTGCTAAAAGGAGAAAATTGGACCCTAATGGAGAAAGCAATCATATAATAGATTACAGTACTTGAGTATAAATAATTTACTTTCATAAACTCACTGGCAATTAAAGAATAAGCAAGAAACATTAATTTCTTACTGAGGAAGGAATGTAGAGAGGTATCAAAGCTGAAAATAAGGCACCTTTCTTCTTTTATCCTGGCATAAGTAGGGTTAAGAACAGCAGTCTAGAAGGCTGCAATGTACTGTGTTCTCTGCCCAAAGTGACTGACCTGATCAAATTGAAAAGAAGAAAATCCACACTGCCAGTGCAATCTGTTCCTGATGCTAATCTTGTGAGATGAGATGACAAATCTGCATGAAAGTTCTGGCAGAGTTTGCCCCCAGGGCCGCCAGGGCAGCATCTGATCACCTTACACAGGCAGTGTGCTCTCCTTTCTTGGGCGATGTGGTAACTTTCAGGGGCGTTTAGGGTTTTGGCTTAGAGTTTGTTTCTTTTTTAATGGCTGCTAGTTTGAAGTGTAAATGTGCTGAAGTTTATGGACCGCGTTCTTTTCATCTGTGTTGCAATTTGTAATGCAATTTCGAGTATTCTTTTTGCCACCTACTTTTTCTCTGTGAAAAAGGTGTAAGAGCTGCAGTTCAGGGTTCCTCATCACTTGCTTGAAAACTGTGTAATGTGTCAGCCTCCAGTGGTCACACTGTGTTCACTGGGCATCTGCTGTCAGTTTGAATTGTTCCCCAAGGTTGATTCTCCTGGTACTAAAATGGTAGATGAGGGGCAGAAGGTGTTTCTATTTCTGAGGGCAGGCTCAAACCTGCACTGTGCCTTGTGTGGGCCGGTCCTTGATACTCAAGGACTACTTCTTCCCACTGTGATCCCAAAGTATTTGTTTTTGGTGGCAGGCACTTTAGGTGGTTAAGAAACCCAGCCTACTGCCATCTGCACACTGCTGCATAAGGTATTGAGAAAAAGGGGACAAAGATTTGGTCCAAGGGGACAGCATTTTACTCAGCTGCACAATGTGTTCGCCTTGATGTCAATGTAGTCTGAAAAAGTTCCTCCTTGTAGCTGCTCCACACAACATTTCCTCTTCTGTGGTGTCTCTGTCTGAGGTGGTGGAGCCCTTCTTGGGTTCCAGTGTTCCCTTTTTGTCTTCCTCTTCTGCCCAGCAGCTTACCAGGGTCTTCTTTGAACACTGGGCTTTGCCCGAATAGCCAAACAATAGAAGTGTTTGTGAGGAGTCTGTTCTCGCTGGGTTCAAAGGGCTTCCTTTCAGCGGCATTGCTTGCCTGTTCAGCTGAGCTCCAGCAGCACGCTGTTGATGCTTCTGTATTTGATGCTGCTTTTGCAGCATTTGAGAATTTACGAGGGTTTTTAATACTGGATAGATTGTTAGTTACAGAGTATAAACCTTTACAGCAGCTTTATCAGACAATGAGAATGTAATACTGAGATTAATGGACAAAATGTAATTTATGCAGAAATTGTAGCACTGAATACTGGAATTTTTTTTTGTTTCATAGTTACAGAGAGATGTCACATTTAGGTCGCAAAGAACAAAAGAAAAAACATGCAACATCCTTGCATAACTGTAATACGAATAATTTTGAGAACAGAAATGTATGTCTTCTAGAAAACCTGACATGCATTACTCAAAAGCTATTTAAAGAAAGCCTTTTTTTTCTTTTTCTGTAATGTCCTCTTTCAGTCACTAAAATCCTACCATTTCAAATTTACCGTGTTAATAATTTTGCATAATTATTTTTTTCACCCTCTCCTTTTAGGAAAATTTGCTTTTATCCATCCTGCCAGCTCATATCTCTATGGAAATGAAGTTGGCAATCATTGAGCGACTAAAAGAGACTAACGATAATAGGCAAATGCATGACAACAACTTCCACAGTCTATATGTAAAAAGACACCAAAATGTTAGGTAAGTGGGAATTCTAGAAGTAATTGTATTAATATAAGCTGCTGATTCTTAACAGTGCATATAGTCCTGTGAAATTAAAATTTGGAAGCAGATTTTCAGGCTGAATTGAGCTTCTTTCCTGTCCTGGGAAGACAGTGTGTCTGGAACTGGTATGCTGTCTTCTGAATAAGGGAGATGCTTGAGCCCTTTATTCTGGAGTTGCTCTCTAGAGAGAGAGATGTTTTCTATTAAATGCATTTTAATATTTATGCAGACTGTGGAAATAACATGTCTTCATATTTCACTTATCCTGTTTTTTCCTTTTGTTCTTGTCTAGCATTCTTTATGCGGATATTGTAGGATTTACTCGCCTGGCCAGTGACTGCTCTCCTAAGGAACTTGTAGTGATGTTGAATGAACTTTTTGGAAAGTTTGATCAGATTGCAAAGGTAGGTCTACAATTTGTGCGGTAGGAATAAAGGCCACCGTTGCCAAAAGAAATCTGTCTTTCACGACAGGAGGCAGTTGGGTGTTAGTGCTTCTGAAATTAGGAAGGGAAGGCCCCCTTGCCTTTAAAGCTAATTAGCAAAATCACATTAAAACAAAGTTTAAAACAAAAATCCCATGTGATTTCAAAAATGCAGATTCTGGCTTTAGAAATTTAGCATTGGTAAAACATTAGTCAAGACCAATGACTACCTAGGAGATCTTCCCATTGTTTAAAGATGATACTTTGATTTAATAATTGGATATATAATCTGGATATACTGACAGCATATTAGAAAATTAATGGATTTAGAGAATCTTGGGTTTGTGAAATTCTAAAAATTCTCAAAAAAACCTCTGAAATTATTAATATAGCAGAGAAATGAATTCACTTTAATTAGACCTTTGTGGATGTCATTGAATAAATTCTTATATATGCCACTGAGTAAAACCTGTCTTAAATACTAGTTAACCTTTTTAGCTAAATGACATTGCTAATCTTTGCATGTATATGAATTCAGTTGCAGTTAAGCCTTCAAGTACTGACAAAAAAAGTCATATTAACTGTATTGCAATTGTACTGTTGCAAAGCAGCTATTAAGACAGAATAAGTCATGTCATCTTAGTGGCCAAATGCCAAATTGCTTTTAATGCCAAAGTAGAAGTTGAAGACATTTCGTCAGGTTTTTTAATTGTTTTTCAGATACAAAAACAGAAAAGGTTCTAAATTTTGGGTGATACATTTTAGTCTCTAATTCCTGTCTGCAAATTGTCCTATTTTAAAACATGTCTGGATTTAGTGAGTCAAGGTCTTTTGCAACTCTGTGGTTGAGCCGTGAAAAGAGATTCTTGGTTTTTGTGCTATTTTTGTTCTGCCAGGCAGTATTCTGTCATCTTTTCCATAATATGCAAATGTTGTGGGCTCCAATTTACCTAATAAAAATGGATGGCTAAGCTGGATGGACACTGAGCTGGATACACAAGTCTAGCAGCTCTAATCTAGGGCTGGGTTTCCCTGCTGATCCATCACTTGTGGCAACACTCAGAACCTACTGGAATGGCTTCAGATGGTGGAGAACGATGGTTGTTCCCTTAAGGCTTTGACTGATGAAGGAGAACAGCTCAGTTTGGTAAACTGCCACAAATTTGGGCAGATTTTGGAGCTGATTTAGGAACTGCTAGAGTGTTCCCACAGCTGGTAGAGTTGGACAGCTGGAGGTACTGATGGGTCCAAAATTAAGCCAATTCTGCTCATCAGCCAAACACTAAACAGCCTCACAGAATTAGCCCGGGTTTGTTTGCAGTCTTTGTAGTTAAAATTCTTCAGTAAAGTGTTAACAAAAGACAGCACAAGAAGCTTTTTGCTCTTCCCCTTTCCTCTTTCCTGCCAGTCATTGGCAGCCATATCCTCTGTTGCACAGTCAGGAATTTCTTTGTGGCCATATAACATTGCAGGGTTTTTCTATTAGGAACAGCAAACTGTAGGGTGCCAGCTTCCTCTTCAGTCATATTTGAAAGAACAAAATAACCCCATTTAGCTTTTGTGCAGCTACCAGGTTCGGCATCTTAATTCCTAAGTTTTCCCTCAGTGCAGGTTTTATGACCCTGCACACTCTTACGAGGCTGCCGGGCAAAAACTGAGGAAAAGGTGAACAAACTGCCTGTAATTTAAGTGTTAATAAAATGAAGATTAAAAGATAGATAAGTAGTTTTCATCCCTTAGATGGCAAATTCTGTGACAGTTTCATTTTCATTTATAGTTTTTCAATTGCACACAGTTCTGAGAAAAAAGTGAGAAACTAATAAGATGATTTTATTTCAGAAATTCTTGAAGTGATTGTTTCTGTTGCTCTCCAGTGAGCAATGTCAGGCATTCAGACGTGGGGAGACCGAAGTGAGCTTTGCTTCAACAAGGATTGAACAAAACCTGACTTTCTCCAACCACTGGCTTTGGTGCTGTTAACCTACTTGCAGTTCATTTTTTCCTGTTAAATATGTTTACTGTAATTTCACAGGAGAATGAATGCATGAGAATAAAAATCTTGGGAGACTGTTACTACTGTGTCTCAGGCCTGCCTGTGTCCTTACCAGTTCATGCCAGGAACTGTGTTAAAATGGGACTCGACATGTGTGAAGCAATAAAGTAAGTATTACACAGAAGACTTTTTAATGTATCAAGACTATGAAGATATTGAATAAAGTAATTCTTAGCCTTCTTGTCAACATTCAAAGTGTATTTATTAGCTATAGTTGGATAGTTAAGCAGTAGGTCATGAGTTTGTCATGTCTGCGTTAAGGGTATAAACCTTAAGCGATCTCCAGGAAGAGGGAAGAAAATGCAAAGTATCTTCTTCTCTAATACCCTCGTCCCTCCACAGGCAGGTGAGAGAAGCCACGGGAGTAGATATCAACATGAGGGTTGGGATTCACTCTGGGAACGTGCTGTGCGGGGTGATCGGCCTGCGGAAGTGGCAGTACGACGTCTGGTCACACGACGTGTCCTTGGCCAACCGCATGGAATCCGCGGGTGTACCCGGGTGAGGATCATCCCTGTCCGTGCTGATTCACTGTCACCGGCCTGGAATTTGTAACTGTGCCATGACACAAATCCTCTTAATGGGGTGATGAAAATAGGACAAATGTGTACTCAGCAGAGTTGTAAAATGTTAATATTTTCTGATTGTGTTCTCAATGAACTATAAAATTCTATTCTTAAGCAAATGACTGCTTCTTGACCTTTCCTTCTTTGGAGAAGTGTGTGTGTCTCCAGCAGTGCTTTATGTTGACTTAGCTAATCCATGTTGTGCCCCGGGATAATACTGCATCTGTGAGCTCAGCTAGGGAATAGATGTGCCACTCAGGCCAACAAGGCTTGTTTGCCTGCTGTTTCTGTTACTGAATTGATCAGCCCCACTTGAATTGTATTAGCTCTGTATTCACCACCCCCCAAACCCACAAATGACTCAGAAATTAAAATGCAGCCTGGTGGGGAGTATCCAGGCAAGGAGAGGCTGGAGCTGTTGGTTGTTGTGTGTTCTCCTTGTGTAGCATTTGCCTCGGGCAGAACAGGAAGGCAAGCGAGTGGTCCTGGGTGGAACAGCTGAGGCAGAGCAGTGATGTAGCTTGCATTGTGCTGCTCAGCAGTGCAAGGGTTGGGTCTGAGGCCGACACTCTTGCAGCCTTTTTAAGATGCTCCTTGAAAAGAGCAAATACAACTGTTTTGAAAAAACAGCATTTTGCATTTTCCTCATTTCAGAAAGTATATTTTTTTCTATTTTCTAAGTTGAATGTAGGGATTAGAATAAAAACACTGTTAAAAGGCATTCCCTTTTCCCATTCCCAAATGAGGCCATGTTTTTTTAGTTTCTCAGTAGTCTATGCAAATTAGTACTTCTTAATTGAATGGCATTCATGTGGGTGTATGTTTAAGCACTGAAGTATTGGTTTCTTTTGGACAGTGATTCTAACCAGTGACATTGTAGGGTTTCTTATTATTTCTGTACTTCAGGCAGCTTTTAGATATATGCTTGTAACTTAAAAATTAATTTCTGCCAAGTTATAAGGGGATAAGAATATCAAATTATTTTCTTATATTGATGACCAAAACAGAAAGAAAACTAGTTGGAGCTTGATTAACAGTTGCAATACCAGCAGGATTGAGTGTTTTAGTGTGTTGATTAAGTAAAAATACAGAGTTATAAAGTATCTTTTGTTTGTAAAGCAAACTACATGATTCTGACATGAAAATATACTTTCTTAGTCATGTTTAAGACCATTGCCTAATCTTAACAACTTTGATTATTTCCTTATGGTCTTCATGTTTGTATTTGATAAGCTGGTAAAGAATTAAGCTGGTTTAGGTTGTCATGCTGATTCATAACCATCACATTTAGTACTTTCTGTATCTATACCTGTCTTGCACTTGCTTATCTTCTGTTTCAAAGTTTGCCAGAGGAAACACCTTCCACTTGAGCCTGACAGAGACGAAGGGCTTTTTTCACTATGCAAATGTTGTATTTATTTCCTGCTTTGCAGGAAAATGATGTGTCAGTGATTCCCCATTCCAATGTCAGCTAGTCCTGCTCCTTTGGGACCAGAAGTTTTATCATTAGGAGCCAGTTAGAGATTTTATTTAAAATAGGAAATATATGTATTTTGAGTTTCTGTAAATGAAGGAAATCTAAAGAAAGGATGCAGGAAACCTTCTAGCTCTGTAGATATTTTCTTTCCAGTGGCAGAGTATCCTTGTTCATCTTATTTCTGATTTTAAAAATTATTTGCATTCATAGCAATGTATTGCACTAGTAAAGCAGAAAGGAGTAACATAAAACCAAAATTAAAAATTCGTTTGTGACCAATTCTCTCCAATAGGTACATGCCTGACAGATCAGCATATGTTATTCTCAGGCCTGTCAGCATAGGAAACTGGGAGCGGTGTGCTGGGTGTTGTGTCCCAGCATGGCAAGGGCAGCAGTGCTTGTCACAGCTTGCCTGTGAGAGGCAGCCTTTGGTTACCTGCTCATCCTGGAATCCAGTAAGCAATTAGTAACTGCTGAGAAACCATCGCCATATAATTTGGAAAGAAGTTTGCAGTAAAATGGGAAATGTCCTGTGGCAGTGTGTGATTTGAGGAAGAGGGGGGAGGAAGGTGGGTAAAGTGGAAAAGGTGGGTAATGAACAAACATAATGCCTCCTGAGATGAGTGGGAAAGCACAGAAAACTTGCTGCAGTGCTTGGCTGTGCTCTGAGGCTCAGGTAACACAGGCATCACCCAGACTGTCCCAGTCTCTGTGGAAGAAAATCATGCTTTAGAGTAAACTGTAAAATTTCAGATTTGAAGGTTCACCTTGACTGCAAATCTGCATAGTTAAGGTATCAACTAACCTTGGTTTTGCTTGGTTTTGGTTTGGTTGGTTGATGTTTTTTGTTTGTTTTTGATTTTTTTGTTTGGTTTTTTTTGTGGTCTTTTTTGAGACAATTACCAGTAGACAAATGAAAGCATCCATCCTCTGTATTCCAAAACTCTTACCTTTTGGCTTGAAAAATAATGAGGAATTTTTGATTCTTCCTTGTTGGAAGCCACAGCCAGTAGTCTTCAGGTCCTGGATAAATTATCTTCATGCAAACCCACGTGCAGCATTAAGAAGTAAAGGCAGATAGAATGGTGATTCCCTTGCTCTCTGTAGTCAGGCAGGAGTGCTGCACACTGCCAGCTTCCCTTCTGGAAATGTTCTATTCCCCAGCCCTGAGCTAATGGATTGTAGGACTGGTAGCACAGTGTTTAACCCCTCTGTGCCAAATTGAAATGAGAAAAGCATGAGATGAACAATGTGAAGGCAGAACATAAGAAATGCTATTTTATGAACACACTCAAGTCTCCTGTTGAGAAATTACATGAAAGATGTTACTTATAAATTATATGGCAAGACATGATGTGGTATACTGGATGAAATAATATTTAAGGGAAAGTGTGAATTGGGAAAAGAACAACACTAGCTGCTCCCCTTAGAAATGTGCGGGTGGTGTTGCTGTGTCACTCTCTCCTCAGATTGTTTCAGTCAGAAAAAGATACTTTCCGAATTCTCCTCCTAGTTAACAAAAAACCTTTTCCAGCTTTTTTCCCCCCACAGAGTTTGCAACTGTCTCCTCTCCTTCTCGTGCATTTATAGCACAAGACAGTCCTCACTTGTGTTTTGTTCGTGAGTTTTCCCTGCAGCTCTCGCCGTCTGAAACAAGCTGCCTGGGAGTCTGTCTGTCTCGTCACTCATCAGATCTCCATTGATGACATTTCTTCTTGTTTCTTGTATGTCTCTGCTTATTTCAATTTAATTTTATACTGATCCTATCTCATTATAGAAAGTGTTTTTCAGCATGTTTGCTATGAAAAATGTGCGAGGAGGAACTGCAGTAGAGGATTGCAAATATAATTTTAAGTACTGGCAGGATTTTGCAGTTGGCTGCCAAAGCAGGAGATGGCTGAAAAGCAGAAATGTCAGCAGTGCCCATTGAAATGTAAATGAAATGCTTAATGTGACCTTTCTGTGAGTGTTTGGGTCTCTTGTTCTTTCTCCTCTTCTCAGCCGTGTGCACATCACTGAAGCAACGTTAAATCACCTGGGCAAAGCTTATGAAGTAGAAGAAGGGAATGGACACCTGAGGGATCCTTACCTTGAATCCATGAATATAAAAACCTACTTAGTGGTTGATCCAAGGGTATGTGTATGTTTTTAAACATATGTATTTATTCAAATACGTACATATATTTTAAGTGCATAGGTTTCTGTGATGCACACACCTTTTTCCTTCAGAAACAGCATTAAAACATGGTGTGAGTCGCCTGAGTAACTTGGATTTGGGAGTTCAGATCTGAAAGCATGTCCTGCTGTTTCATGACCTGCCTTTTAGCTTGAAGGTAGTGTTATGCTGAAACCTCCTTATGTGATCCACTCAGAATAAAAACACATATTTGGCTATGTATTAGTGAGAAGTGTGTCTCTCACAAATCCAGGTCAAAGGTGGGATGAAGTAATGAAAGAATACCTGTACTGTGTGGCCAATTTTAGATAAAATATTCCCTGTAAAATAGCTCCTGATATCTTCCTCACTATCTTAAAGGAAGGTTCACCTGCTTTTCAGAGTGTAAAGCTAGCAGCTATGGGTTGCTCCTGTAAAGCCTAGTAACTGCAAACACCTGGAGTATTGCTGTTTTCAACAGGGTTGTAGCTGATGAGTAAAGTATTTCAAATGAAAAAAGGCTGCAAATGACAAACTTCTTCCAGTATAGAGCCACTTCTAATTAGCAAGAACTCAATCTTACCTTTGTTGCAATTTTCAATGCTGCAACCCCCCTCTACATGTACACAGCACATGCTCTCAGAATGAGGATCTCAGTCTATTAAAATGGTCTCTGTGTACCTGAAGATGCCTATGAAATGTTAGAGAATAACCAGTCATTGATGTATTGGTTTATTCTGTAGTTTTAGCTTCCTGGTAGTCCTGCAAGGGTATTGCCGTATTCCCTGTCTGCACTGCCTGACTCAGCACCGGTGACACAGGGATATAATCTAATGTGGAGTCTGTAATTTGTGGCATCTTCTCCTCACCACTGTTTTGATACACCCTAGCTCAGGAATTTGGAATCTTTCCCCCCGCTGTTGTGCTGACTGTGAGGAAATTGTGTCTCTCCATAAGATCCTGGGATCCCTTGCATCATCCTAAATAAACCTGGTAGTTTGACTGCTGCAGTGTTGCAAGCGAAGGCTTGTAAAGGCAGCTGAAGCAGATTCATTGTGTATACTGTGATTTGCTTCAGCTCACATTAATTAAATGAGATAAAGGAATGAAGTTGGCTGCCATATTGCTGATGTGTTTAGAGTCCTACTAAACACTGAGATTGTATAGTCTCAAACTACTGTTTTCTAAATGAGCGTGTTTGGTTTTTTTCCCTTAGTCCAAACAATGCATATCAAACAATCATCTCCCTAAAACAAGAGTTAACGATGGGCTGAAGATGAGAGCATCTGTCCGGATGACACGTTATTTAGAGTCCTGGGGAGCAGCCAGGCCCTTTGCCCACCTGAACCACAGAGAAAGTGTGAGCAGTGACTCTTCAAGCTCCCAAGGGAGGCGAAGAAAGGTGAGGTCTCAAGTAGCGATTGTCAACCTACAATTGCAAGCTGCTCCTGCTGTCTATGGTGTGAAACTCAAAATCTGACTTGATTTTCGTGGTTGAATGTCTGCTGTGACTCTTGCTGTTAAGTGTGTGCACGGAACTGAGAAGGCATCTGTGCAACATCTCTTTCTGTCAGAACGTAACAATATTCAGACTCTGCCAATCTCTAGCATGCTTCAATCATAGTAAAACTTCAAAGGAAAACTATCTGGTTTTCCTATCATTTCTCCACCTTGGGGTTCTGCCCACTATGCATGTTTTGGGAAAAAAGGTAATTTACCAGCTTCCAGATGCACTCAACATTTGCTTGAAATGTATAGATAGTAAATAGTCCCTTAACATGCTCTGCCTGCAACTGGATTTTATCAGTAAAGAGGTTTTAAGATTAAGAATTCTTAAGATTTTTAGGACTTTAAAATATAAGAAAAGTAGTTTTTCATTCCATCTGCACATCCTGAAAGCTGGAAGGAGGAATGATGCATGTTTTCAGGTGCGCTCCTGGAGGCACAGCAGTAGTCAACTTTAATTTAAGTACCCATCCATTCAGGCTTGTGGGAGGGGTTTCCATCCCGTCTGCTTGCCTCTGCTGATGTTAGTTAGTGTGGTGTGAAGAGAAAAATGAAAGAGAAGATCTATTTAATTATTTTCTATCAATTTTTTTTGTTTTGTCAGGAATCACTCACTTCTCACTTTTTGGAGTAGAAAATGTTGCTGGAAAGGGCTGATTTTTTACAAGCTTTTCTATAGCAGAATGGTTCCTGAATTTTTTTTTTTTAAATTTTATAACTAAATAAAACTCTTTTGGGCAGTTCCTTGTTGTTTATTTTCAATATTTGTTTGTTTGCCATTCCCTGAGTGTGTAACTTGTTCTTACTTGAACTTACCCTTATTTTATTTAGGAAATACCTTTGTGTTCCACTGGGCGCCAGAGAACTTCTGATAGGTTTGTCAAGTACCTTCTTTGCTTTTTAAATATGCGCTCCTGTGCTCCTCTTGCAGTTCAGTGTGCTGTAAGCATGTGATCTTTTGGTTGATTAATCACTGTGTGTGTGGTGTTCCTGCCTTGGAAAGGTTAAGCTCAGTCTTTGGCCTTTGAAAGACTCCTCAGTTCACTTTGGTATCCTTAACAGACTTTATAAAAGCAGCTTCCCCCCCTCCATGTCTTACTGGCCGCTCAGTCACTCAGGTTCCATTTTGCTCGATGGGCTGCCGTAGGTTGGAAGGAGTTGGGAAGGGAGAGCCCTGAAGAGCAGTGGAAAACAGACCAAACCAGCTCGTATATATACGTGTCGTATGCTGTACACGTGTGTATATCCTACCTGGCTGTGCTACCTCAGCTTTTGGGTTGCTTTTTCACAGGTGCTGGATTTTTTTTTTGTAACATTGTAGCATGAAATAAATACAATTTAACATCATATTATCTGTAAACATTTCAAAATTATAAGTAAATATATTTTTTTCGAGATGTGATTTTGGCTAGTATTATTAATGTATGCCATTATAGTGGAACAAAGAATTGGCATATATGTTAAATGCTTACAGGGGTACCTGTAGCACTGAGTTAGTTAACTAAGGAGCTGATTTTTCACTTGTGAAACATTCCCTCAGTTTATCAAAACATTGTATTGAACAATGGTATGTTTTGTGTAACCTGAGAAATGCCAAGTAAAGTGCTCATGGATGTATTTATATATCAGTTTGGAGCATTCTTGTTTAATTTTTCCCTGGAAGTTTCCCCTGCTGGTGTGCGGAGGAAGGGTGCTTTCTAGCCATGAGTTGTTTCTGAATAGCATTTGTGACACAGACCTCATTTTGTTCTCAGAAATTCATCTCAGAAGGGAAGGACAGAGGAAGATATTTATGATGAAATGATGTCAACCATTGAGGGCCTCAGTTCAACTAAGTATGAAGTATTTTATTTTTTTCTCTTCATCTTTTCTTTGAGATTTACCTGCCTTCTCAATTTAAGTCTAGATATAAAATACATAAAGTGAAATGTTTTCAGGATTTTTGTCTTGTTTTTCTTTTGGTCTTTGTCTTTTACTTTCTTTTTGGTGTTAATTTGAATGTGAGAGTATTACTGCATTACTGCAGCAAGAAGCCAGTGGTTTATCAAGCTGTTCAATGTGGTGTAGCAAAATCATTGCTTTGTTTCTGTCCAAAGTAAAGAGCTGAACTGCAGTGTAGGATGGGGTAGATAGTCAACGCTTGTGTTCTCTTTATTAAAATAAGAAGTGTCAGGAAATTGAGTGCTGTCCTGAACAAAAACTTTGTGTAAAGTCAAAACACAGTTTTGGGCATAGTAATGAAGCTGCTTCAGTGTCTGGTTCGCTGAAGGCAAATGGTCTGTCAGTTGCAGGTGGTGCATTTGGCAGGACATTTGCATTTAAAAGGAGGCAAACACAAGCAATAGTGGTGGGTTTTTTGTTTGTTTGTTTATTTTGTTTTAACTTAAAATACAGTATTTGAATTCCTAACAAATGTAAAATATTGAATTTGAGAAGAAAAAGCCTCTTTCTTTCATATAAATTCTATCAAGGCTATACCTCAGCTATTCCTTATAGAAGCTTGCTATTATTTAAGGGAAGTTTTTGGAGGCTGTGAGCCATCTCTAACATCTGCTATTATACTTTCCTGTTTGTAAACCTTCGGGAAGGTTTGAAGTTACATTTTCCATGTAACTGGCAGATGCTGCTGTGTGAGTGTTCTGGATCGGCCTTGCAGCTACATAAAAACAGAACCACTCACACGTTCTGCTGTGAAACATAAAAACCTTGCAGAATGTCAAATGTGTGTGAGTGGCACTCCCACCCTGCACACTCTGGAGTCTCTACCGCAGTGATGCTTTTGCATTCTGTCCTTGGCCTGCTGTGTTTGTAACACGTGTCTCTCTGGATGCAGTCCCTGGTGTGGCAAATCCGATGACTTCTGTGGATTTTCACTGATTTTTGCAGAACCTGGTCTTGAAAAAGAGGTTGGTAAGAGCAAAAATAATCCTTTTTGGTCTTTGATTTGCGCTTCAGAGCAGCATAAGAATGTTTCCTTCTGAAACTGGGTTCTGGAGGTGACTGCACATCCAAAGAGGTTTTTGGTGACTGGTGGAAAGCAGATTCCATGAGTCCTTTGAGCTGGTCGTTCTTCCTTGAGGATGTGAATTCTGTAGATTAGAGGAGATTGTCTCTAGTCTTGCCATAAGGGAGTTAGCAGGAGTGTGGCAATTTTACTATATAAACTACTTCTCTAAAAAATAATGAGATTTAATGAAGCAAAAGAAGGATTTCTGAATCCATAGTGAAAATACTTTGATTCACTGTTGATAGAATGCTCATATTTGTCAGGCACAGTGTGCTTTTTCTGTTTGAATAACTGCTTGTTAATTTATTGTGCTGTGGTGTGCTGTACATAGTTATTGTTGTGGTATTGTATGCACACTTTAAGTTTACTTCTAGGTATGTCCTTTTTTGATAAGGATTTTGACTATGGGTATCTGAAGTGCTGATTTACATGCTTTCTGGATTTCCTTCTAGCCTGGACATTATCCTTTGGACTGGGATGTTTTTCTTGACAGCTTATCAAGTGCCTTTTTTTTTCTTTTTTTTTTCTTTTTCTGGTGATTGTTTTCTTTTCTTTTGTTTTAGTTCTTGGTGTATTTTAATAGTACAGTACAAACATATATATGTGCCATCACAAAAATGTAATAGAATTAAAAAAAATCCCATCCTGGAATTACGCTGAACATTTATTCCACTCTGTGTTTCAGTATCGCACCATTCCTATTCTAAAACTGAAGAGTTACTTTGCATGTGCCAGTTTCGTGTTCCTCTGTATATTTGTGATACAGATGTTTATAATGCCAAAGTAAGTATTGGTATTTTTATTATTTATAATTCAAATTAACCAATTGCGATAGTGAAATTCATGTGCATGGAACTTTTTGTAGTTCCTGAGGGTTTATATTTAAGAAAGAGAAACCTCTTAAAGTTAATTTACCCCTTGATAAAGGAGTGCATTCATGTTGTTGGTATAAGAACCTTGATATCAGTATGAAAATAAAACAGAAATATTTGTTTAATATTTTATTTGCATAGTACACACAGGGAGCTGGTCAGTTAAATGAGGAATACAATTTTATAAAAATAGTTGGCTGTAAGCACATTAAACAGCAAGAAAATGGGATTTAGCTGTTTGAACTGTGCTCAGAGATCCTTTTGTCTGTGGAGCTACAAGGAGGGAAGTCAAACCTCCAAGGAAGCAGGTACTTCATAATTCTGAATTTTATGGTGTGTTGGTGTCTCATGGCTGCTGCAGAGCACGTTCCATGTGATTGATGCACAGGGCAGTGGTTTGGGACATCAGGAGAAGAATCTCGTAGTGATTGTGCAACAATAACCTGTGTGATTTTAGTCTTCCAGTGCTATTAGAAGAAAAAATTATATTTAAACGTGCTTTGTTTAATGTTTTCTTCTAGAACTGCAAAACTGGGAATTTCCTTTGGAATTGTTGCAGTCATCATTGCGCTTATATTATTTCTGTGCTTTGCTGACAAATGTGTGGTAAGTTTATTTTTAAAAAAAGTTTCTGGCTTTCAAAAGTGGATGGATAAAATTCAGGAACTTAGTGTATCTTTTAGGATGATGAATTAAGGTGTTCATTTCATTAGGAGTTACAGGAACCTTGAACCTCAGGTTACCAGAAGACTCCATTGCCTGAAACAGATTCTCATGTCTGAATGTTTGCACTGTAATTCAGAATTTTTTGGGTGTCAGAATAGAAAGGTAGAAGGGAGGAGTTAGCGTTATTCGTGTTTGTCATGAATAGTTATTTTGGTTGTAAATACTGATATTTCCTATACTGGAAACTATTAAAAACAAAATAAGTTTGCATGCAAGATTAATTTTTATAATAATTTATGAAGTGTCATGAAAATTACAAACATATGAATAATTTATTGGCAACAATTTCATAGCTGTTTGAATTCCAAATTCACCATTACATCAATCAAGACACTTTGCATTTGTAGTTCCTTTTTCTTTGCATTATTAAATATATGTAATTACTGTTTAAAAATATATGGTGACAGACACCCATAGTGACACAGAGTTCAACAACACAAAGTAAAAAAGGTCTTTCTGCAGTTCAAGAGGGGAGCCATTTTAGAGAGTTCCTTACGCTCATCAAATCTCTGCTCTGCTTGGCCAAGGGTGGGAGGGAATTCTGATGTGCCTCTGAGAACATGCCACCACCATCAAATGGCATCATCCTACTCTGGGAATGGAGGTCTCCCAGGAAAGCTGCCATGGAAAGAAATGGTCTCTTACAGAGCCAGGTTCAACTTGCGTAAACGAGAAAGAAAAAAAGGATAAAATTGCAGTCCGTACAGGGGATAAAGATTTATAATTAAAGTATCGTTAGGGAGGTGTACGCATTTTGTGTGTATATGGTGGGGTTTTATATGTATATGGGTAGATTTTTGCATATATGTCTTAAGTAGAGAGAGGTGTGTATGTACATGCACATATGGTTTCTACATGTGTAAACACCCACAGAGAAAAAAAAAAAGAAAATTCCAAGATTGCGATTGCATCAGACTTGAGCTTTTGTTGGGAGTGTTTTGGTATAGCATCCCTGAATAATGCTTGCAATCATTCAAAGCATATGCTTTACTGGATGTTCTTCTCTTTAGCAACAGTGGTAGGATATAAGGATAGCAAGCATAGGGACTGTCTGTAATTGGTTTTGATTTAGTCACCTGAAAATGGAGTTCCAAATATAAATTATAGCTCTGTAACTAAAAAAAACCACAACATAAATTGTCACTGCACTTTTATTAATTTTTCTCTAGAACTTTCAGTCATATCATAATTCTGTATTTTTGAGGCGCAAATTCAGAAAATTTTAGGGCCCAACCTCTTTGAAGTAAGGAAACATTGTCTCTATTCTCAGTTGGGGGAGGATGGTAGATCTTGACTCTGAATGACTAGATTCAAAGCTTTAGATTAGGATTCCAGTGAAGACTCCTGACATTCTCCTGCAGAGGAAAAGTATTTATAAATATTTTTTCCCAGGTATCAAAGTGTTATTCATGTTACTGAAACAAATTAATGTTGTTGACAGAAGTGCTGCTCAGATCAGTGGCCTTTCCTGCGCCGTCTTTGTGCTGTCTCGGAAAAGGTGGAAACTACACCTTTACTTAGGCTTCCTTTGGCAGTCATCACTATTGCTGCCTTGCTGATTATAGCCATTTTTAATTTGGTAAGTAATCACATTTTCTTTATTCTATGAACTTACTGTAACATCCACAGTTTTGGTAACTTCCTGTATTATTTTTGTCAAGTCCCAGCTTTTTGCTGCTTTTTCTAATCTCTTATTTGCAATATGAGTTGATTTACACATAATGCAGGGTGTCATGTGAAATCTCTCAATTTCTTGAGTTCTAGTTTACACCACCCTTTCTTGCTTTCAAGATGGCATTTATAATAAGTCTTGATTGTAACCCTCATCAATGTTAAGGACTGTCTTCCTTTTTTATCGATGTTAAGGATGGTCTTTCTTTTTTTCTTTATTGTGCCTTTAAATGTTTAGCTGTGGCAGGGGGCACTTTAAGCAGCGCCCTGTGGTGTTTGATCTCACTGGTAGTAATGTGGATGAGGGAGGGAAGAATATAGCTTGGCTCTCTTTTAAAACCAAAGGCATTGTGGAGTTACTGTGGGAGTAAGAAGGAAATGTCATCTGTCTTCTAGCTTTAGTTGATTATTGTATTGTACTTGGGATACCTTTGAAAAATAACCCTTTAATAACCTCATGCTCAAGACTGTGCTGCTGGTTTTTTTTTTCAAACAGGGTTTATGTGTAAACAGTTCAGCCTAACTGATAGCTGGCCCCTGAAGTGATGTCCTCCTGATCCCATGTGTTTGCTTTGCCATTCCTCTGATTCCCTGGGGAGTTCATCCTGAAAGCAATACTGCAGAAAATGCTTAATTGTCTTTTGCAGGGTGGTTTTTCTGCTGGCTTAGGTCCTCGAATTGACTCACAGTGGTGTCATGTGAACACCACCAGAGACAGCCTAAAAGAAAACGGGAACAGCAGCTGTGAAACTGGGTGGGGATGAAACTAAACCACGTTTGTGCCAGATAGCTGTTAGATTAACACAGCCATAATGTAGAACTTTACCCTGAATTAGTAAATTTTCGCCTTCTTGCACCTTGTGTTTGCATATATGTTTAATACAACTACATGGGCTACCATTGTATTTCAACATTTATTCAGTAGCACTGAAAAGGTAACCGGATCAGGACTCTGTATAATATGGATAAAACCCTCAAAATTAGTGACTACCTGCTTACAAGTTTGTATGGTGGTTTTGTTGACATGTCTTGTTTTTTTCCCCCCCATAAATCAAGGCTATTGAAAAGAACAAACCCGCCAACTTTACTGGATCAAGTGACCCGTCTGCTACCACCTATGTGAGTACACTACTGTCTTGATTTCTAAGATTAAAATGAAAGGAGTCTTGGCTGGTGGGTGTAGTATCATAGAATATCCTGAGTTAGAAGGGACCCACAAGAATCATTGAATTCCAACTCCTGTAATACAGATGGATGGCAACATTTTGATGTGTTTTCATCTTTTTATAAAGATAGACTTTTTTTAAATTATTGAATGCAAAGACTTACTCATGCCACCAGGCAATTTTAAGGGATATTTTCTATCATTAGCTATGGCTTTCTGGTACATCCTTTAGGGATTTTCAAAAGTCTGGAGTACTCATGTATAAAACTGAAGTAGTCTTAATTTGGTCGTTCAGCATATTTGAAAGGTGTTTTCTAGCATTTCTGCAAGGGTAAATACAGCACTTGCTAGTGACACTAGAATTTTTTTTGGGAGGATTTCCCTTTTTATCTGGTGTGGTGTTTTTTTTGGTTTTTTTTAATCTCTTAAATACAAAGTAGTATTCTGCTTTGAGATACCATCCAAATGTTTGGGATGTTCCTTTGTCGTCTGGGCACCTCTTAGATGATGGACATGTTTTTGAACCATGTCCAGCAGGTTGTATGAGGGCCCTTTTTATTTTACTTATGACAAGTGCATATAAAATGCATATTGTGCTCACCTGGTAATTTTTTTGTTTTTGCATGTCTGTAAATCAGCCTTTTGGAAACACAATTCATTGCTGCATTGAGGAAACTGTAAGTAGTGAATACATGTTACTTTGAAAGCCAGATTTTTGAACACTGTATATATTTACTGACAAGTGTCAAGTTCTGTTGCTGTATAAAAGGCAGGTTTTTTAGGTATCTGACAGCAGAAAAGTTCTTCATGAAATCAGTGTTATTCAGCTGCTGTTGCTGTGCTGGATAAAGTATGGCTTTGCAGTTTTTTGAAATTTCAGACTTAAAAGAAGGTCTAAAACTTTAAGGAAAAAGCAGAACAGGATGTTGATATTTGAGTCTGAAAGACGAGAGCTGTACTTGCAAGTGTCCCAGTGAAGTGTATGGATAGAGTGAAGAGGTTTAAGTGGCTGACAGACCTTTGTCAGTCTTCTCTACATAGTGGTTTCTTTTTCAGAGGTTTGGCTTCAGAGTGAGTGTTCGTTACCTTTTGGAGGTTACACTCAATGCCTTTAGGATGACAGAGTTGGTATAATTTATTTTATATGGGCTCTGATTAGGAGTTCTGGCTTCATTCCCTTCAGTGGAAACTGTGTAGCCAGGAACCTCATGGCTCTGTGGTAGGTCTGCGCTCTTATGAGTGGGAAAACTGCACTTTGTGTATAAAGAGAAATGAGTTCTCGAGGAGCAGAAGCTGAGGTAATTTTGGAGTGGTTTGCAGACTGAAGAATGCCAGCTCAGCAGCTCACACCTGTGCCTGTGGCTGCAGGAACAGCCCTGGCTGTGTCCTGCGGTTGGTACCACCCGACACGTTCAGCACTGCCAGCAGCTGGCCTGGGACACCACACCTGAACTGGCATTCCGCTGGGAAAGGGTTCACTAATCCCACTGGATAATGGCCCTACCTTGATAAAGCTTGTTAGCATCAAAGTTCCTATGAAGGAACCGTGTCTAAGGTTGGATGACAGACCACAGTCATCACATTTACAGCTGGGGGAGATGGGAATGTGGTATCTGCTTAAGGTTACAATGGGAGAGCACTTTTGAAACAGGATTAGAATGCTGGAGTTCCTGGTTCAGAGCTAGGACTACCAACCTACTTTAGATTAGTCTTAAACTTTAAATAAATAATTGCTTAAATTAATGGACTTCAGAAGATACTTCTCAATACTCTTCAGGTTTTTTTCTGTCATTGCTTACGTTGGTGACATGTTTTTTGTTTAAATCATTTTGTTTGCCCTTAACAAATTAAAAAATTTAAAAAAAAAAAGTATTAAGTTCAGCTTTTTAGTGCCATAATAAAGAAAGCTTTAAGTGTATTTACCAAGCAATTGTAATTTCTTCTGTTTAAATTACAGTGACCATGAATTCAGAGCATTTGCTGTGGTTTGAACACCTCTTAGGCATTAAGTCTGAATAATGCAACTGCTCTTTAAATTCTTGTGTTACAGTATTATGCTTACTGCTGTATATTGGGGTTCATCGCTTGCTCGGTATTTCTTCAAATGAGCTTCGAACTCAAAGTTCTCCTCCTCTCCATTGCTGTGACTGTCTACCTCATCATTTTTAATACCCTCCAGCACAGAAACTTCAGCTCCTACAGCAACAGTACCAGGTGCACCGTAAAGTTTCTTATAATTTAATGTTTCATTAAAGCAGGTGTTAGATTTTTGTACACTGGTGGGAATATTGCAATGTCAAAATCGTATAAGTCAGACAGCGCAAACCTTTCTGTAAAGTTAATGACATGGAAATCATATTAGACCATATCACCTTTTTTCTTTTTAAACATAGTGTGTGTTTTCTTAAAAAAATCTGTAATGTGGCTTCTGAGATCCTTGGAACCCTTTGCTTACTTTAAAGACTAGGGAGTAGAATCTTAATCTCATAATAAGGTTTATCTTCTGTTAAGCTATGAAGAAAAGCCTTGCTAAGAGTCTCATTCTCATGCTGTGCTTGTGAGACCTTGCTAGTCAATAGGATAGTGAACTCTTCATGTACTTGTCTTACTGAGTGTAGTTTTTGTTGTAGGAATTCAGATTTTATTTATTATTATATTTTCTGCCACAAATAAGAAAGTATCTTTTCCTCCTTTATGGTTTTGTTGACTGTTTTTGTGGGGTGGGGTGGAAGCTGAAACTGTCTGTTGGAAATTAAGGTGGCTCCATTAAGATAAGGCCCTGTTTACTTGAGGATCTCGCTACACCAGCCACTTAACAAGGTTTCAGCACCCAGTGTGTCCTTACATGAAGCACAGCCCATGTGCTGGACTGCCTGATAATCCTTTCTCGTTATTAGGATGGGATCTGTACCCAGCCAGCCATTGGCACAAATGAACAGGGACACAGGGACATGGTGCTTTGTCTGAACAGGCACCCTCTTCCCATCCCCTTCCTCCCTACCCTTAATCATGGAGATGTTTTTAAAGGATACAGATGACTTTGTATTCCTTTCTTGTTTTCAGGCTTTTCACTAAAGAGCCAAAGATAATGACAAATTTATATCTGGTTCTGTTTTATATAACCCTAGTTTTACTTGCAAAACAGGTATGTATTTAAAACACAGTCTTTTAGTTCTTTTGCTTGCAGCAAGTTTATTTAAATAAAATGCAAAAGTGCTGTTCCATGACATTGTGCTCTACATTAGTATATAGTTTTATCTTTTTTTTAATATTCTGGTCTTCATTGTAGATAATGTACTTACTTGTAATTAGTTATAGGTAATGCAAAATGTGAAAGGATGAGACCATTTTTATAATTTTCATTAGTGTTTGCATCACAGAAGTGAGAACTTTCTGATTGTTCCAGTTTAGATCTATCTGTATTTATATGTCAATATTCATTCTAAATCAAGGCAGTAATTCAAGATAAAAATAATGACCAGAATATTAAAGTATAATTTTGGTAAATACATCTGATGGTACCAAATGGCATTCAGTCTTACCGACTGCTTCATATGTTTCTGACCTTTGTTCTCAAAGCACATTGCTCTATAGGCTTACTATATAGGCTCGGAAAGCCTTGAAAAAACTATATTGCTACTACAGTTTTGAAAAAATTGGCTAATATTTTTCTGCGAGATATTTTATGGATTTAATTTCTCTCCTATTTGGTCTCTTCGCAGATTGACTATTACTGTCGACTGGATTGTCTGTGGAAGAATAAGTTTAAAAAAGAACATGAGCAATTTGAAACTATGGAGAACGTTAACAGGCTTTTGCTGGAAAATGTACTTCCAGCACACGTTGCCGCATATTTCATTGGTGAAAAACGAAACGAGGTATGTTGAGTCTCTAATATGTGAAAGATAGCAAACTGGACTCCTGTGTTATAACACATGATGTGAACAAGGCCACAGAAGACTTCAAGGTTCTGCATTCTTTACCCCTTGTTTATATCTCGACATCTTTGTAAACNAGAGAAGCAGTCTTTTATTGGCAGTCCCTGAAATCTCTTTTCAGAATTGGTAGTTTGGCTTCAGGGCACAGTTTAATTTTGATAAATATTTAGAAAGGATTTACTGCTTTTCAAGGACCATATTTTACCGGAGAGGATAAGTCATAGTTCTTAGAGAAGTTAGTTGAGGCACAGATTACAGTATCTCCTCCACAGCAACCCCAGTGACAAGTTCATTGATAATGACTTTTTTTTCAAAGACATCTCATCTTATTCGGCCAGCACGACATCAGAGTGAACATTGTTGTGTGTCAGAAGACTGATGATGTCCAAATAGATGAGAATCTTTAAGATACCTTCAAGGTATCTCAGCTTTTCCTTAGGAAAATCCACTTTGTTAATGTTTTTGATAAAATATGAGATGCCTGCTGTAAAGTGCTGTGATTGACTTCTTAGGAAAACTGTAATTTGATTACTGATTAGAAACAATTACCATGGGTTTGAATACCTGTGGTGCAATGTGATTGCTGACAATGTGTGGATATATTGTTTTCCTGCAGGACTGGTACCATCAGTCCTACGACTGTGTCTGTGTCATGTTTGCATCAGTACCAGATTTTAAGGTGTTTTACACGGAATGTGATGTCAACAAAGAAGGCTTGGAATGCTTGCGGCTGTTAAATGAAATCATTGCTGATTTTGATGAGGTAATTAAGGTTCTGTCAAAAATGCACTGAATTACTTATTTGCTGCAAAATAAGTGTTTCATTAAATCTGTGAGCATTAGAGGGGAAAGAAAAAATTATGCTGAACTAATATTGTGACTTCAGCCTTGCAATCTTCAGGGATATATTCCCATCTGGTAGGGATTTTCAAATGCATCATCTAATCCATTAGCAGTATGGTTTCAAAGTCTGGAATTTAAGGACTTTATTTCAGTACTTCAGTGCTTGTCTTTCTCCTGTGAGCAGGTAAAGCAAAACAAACTAATCTTCAGCAGTTTATCTAACCTCCATGTCAGTGATAGTATTACAAGAGATGTTTAATGCTTATTGTAGACTGTAAGATTTCTGGGGAAATACTACACTGAAATATGGTATTAAAGTCTCAAGTTTTTATTGTCTTTCCATTCAAACAGCTCTTGTTAAAACCTAAATTTAGTGGTGTTGAAAAAATAAAAACTATTGGAAGCACTTACATGGCAGCAGCTGGTCTCAGTGTTACACCAGGCCAGGAGAACAACCAGGTACGTTGTCTCTGAAATCTGCCTCCAGTATTCTGTGGGTATATGGGCGTGTTTCAAAGTAACTACATGCAATGTGATACAAAATAAATCACCACGAGTGACTTCCTGAAATGTGTTAAAAGATAAAAGTGTATTGTCTCCTGCCAAATTCACTATTTATCTTCTAGTCCCATTTTTTTTTCCAAAGGAGTTATTAAATTTGTAACCCCAGCATACTTTTTACACCTTTCATGTTTGATTCCAATAACTTAACATCTCTAGGTGCATAACAGAATGGCTCTAATAATAGGGAAGTCTGAGAGCCAAAGAAAAGGCCGTCAACTGGACAGTAAGTTTTGTGATCCCTGAGAACTGGCACTAAAAGGGAATCCTCAAGTGACACACTGGGTCTGAAACTCTTTGTTACCCAGAAGAATTAAAACCAGTTTCTGTAGTTGGCCTCACACAAATCTTTTATAGCGAAAGTATGACGTTAAAATGCACATAATGATATACCCAAACCATGTAAAATTAAAGCTGACAGTACTGGTTTGAAATAACAGCCTGACACAGCCCTCTTTGTTGTAATCTGATCATTAATGCTTGTTATGACTTGCACAGGACAGGGAAAGACAGCACGCTCACATTGGCATCATGGTGGAATATGGAATCGCCTTGATGAGTAAACTGGATGGCATCAACCGGCATTCCTTCAACAACTTCCGCCTACGCATTGGTAGGTTCTGTGTGAGGAACGTGAGCTCTGCAGCTCAGCACGGGGACAGAGGAGGAGGGATCCTGTAGGTCATGTGCTGGGTGCTGTGGAGCCCTTTTTGGTGCTGAACTCAGCCTCTGCATTACTGTCAAATGCTGAAGAGCCAAAGGGTCTGGTTGGCTTTTCAAATACGCCAAGCCCCTCCATGGAGGGGCTTTTCTCATCACTGGAGGGAGCAGTAGGAAGACTGGATGAGTTTGGAGGAAATGAAAGGTACAGATGGAGAGTGAAGTACCCAGTTAGTGACTGTTGACTAGAGACAGTATTGTCATTATACATATGTTTATTTGTATATAGTAGAAAAGGAAGAATTGTGCTGCGGCCTGAATTGTGCCCCAGCTCTTCATCAGACTTCCCATTTTACAAGGAGTGAGTCACTTCATGTCTCCTGAGCCTCAGTACTAGTATTTATAGAACAGTGCTGATACCGATGACTAGAAATGCAGAGCTAAGTTTTGGGTTATTTTCTTTTCCCCTGAAGCTACAGCTGATAATGAAGGTGGATGTCACATCACTTTCTACTTCAGTAGTGACACCTGCTTTTGTTTGTACAGGGATCAATCACGGCCCTGTGATTGCTGGTGTGATTGGTGCCCGCAAACCTCAGTATGACATCTGGGGCAACACTGTTAATGTTGCCAGCCGAATGGAGAGTACGGGGGAACTTGGGAAGATCCAGGTAAACCTATGAGCCTTGGAATGTCTAAGGAATTACTTCTAATTAGTTGTGGAATATTTTTTTAAATGTGAATAATCAGAAGAATTTCACAAGTTTCTATTTCTTTTTACACAAAGGTCACAGAAGAAACAAGCAAAATACTACAGGAGTTGGGATACTCATGTGAATGTAGGGGACTCATTAATGTTAAAGGCAAGGGAGAACTGAGGACTTATTTTGTTTGCACTGAGACAGCCAAATTCCAAGGTATGGGACTGAACTGAGGCTACAATGAAGTTAATCAAACTAGACTTAGAACTGCCTCCCTTCTGTGAAGACTTAGAATTTCCCTCCTTATGTGAAGGACTTTATTCTAAAAACGTGTATACTGTTCCTATCTCTTCTACATCTCAAGAGAATTTTTTTTTTGTTTTTATAAAGAAGAGTTCTGAAAAGTTCCTAGAAGACACACAACCATCAGTCTGAAAAAGCCTACCTTTTCCTGAAATAATTTTGAGGACTTACCTGGAATTGCCATGAAGCATTTTCAGTTCCTTTCCTTACCTGCACTGTGGGAGTCTTTACAGCTCCAATAACAACTCATGTGGATGCACTGTAGAACTCATTACCGGGTTAAAACATTCCATTGCATTGTTCTTTAACACACACCTGCTTTACAGTATTGTGTTCATCAGGACATGTGCAATGATCCTGTGGGCACTGCATATCCTGGTTTTAATGCTGAACAGACTTCACAGCAGAAAACGGCTGAATAATGGGAGGAGGAATGCAAATAAACTCAAGTGTATCATATGACAACTGTGCTGAGCCCCTCTGGGGAAAAACCCACACTGCACAGTATCAGGTCACTTTATCATCCATGCCTCCTCCACAGTAGTACCTTGTGTTACACAAACATTTTCATGACCAAGAGCTGTTCAGAAATAACTTTCATCTAGTTCAGCATGTTTACATTGTATTACATGTTCTCCTTTGTATTTGTGTCTCTGTATTTGGTATCTGCATGTGCATTTTATTCAGTCACATAAGTCTTAAAATTTTTGACTTTAAATTTCAAAAAATCCACGTGATGGTGAGGAGTGTGGGACACCTGCAGTTTACCTGGTAGACAGGCTCTGACAGCCCCTGGTGTTGCTGACACTGGCAGGAATTCTGTGTGCAGACTGTGTTCTTGGGGGCACTTGGGGAAATAAAAATAATCTGTTCTGGTTCTGTGAAACTGAAGAACAGAATTACTAAGATAGTATTAGAAACAGCAGCAGATACTGTATTAACAGAACTGTGTCTGAGGTGTGGTTTTGGTGGGTTTTTTTTCCAATTTTTTTTTCCTGCAATTTGACTAGCCACTGGCTGGTTTCTATACCTTTTAATGGGAATGCAGTTTATGAAACAAACTGGTTTTCAAGGTTACAAAGGGAGGTATGGAAACAAAAAAAATTCATAAGGGAACTGTTTCAGCAGAGCCCCAATGCTGAAAGTGTGAGTAGAGCACTCATAAGAACTTGACTTTTTGTATGTTAGTTTAGTTTGTAAAGTTTTTAAGCTATTAGTGGGTTTTGCTGATTTCTAAATTGCCATTTTTCTACGTACTGCAATTTTTTAATCTGTTTTCTGTTGGTGGAGATAGTATTTTGTAAGGCTAACATTTTGTGCCCAATTATGTGTATTAAGGAAGGATGGATTCCCCCTCCCCTCCACATACCACATCTCGTAGGGCTGGCCAGCACAGTGATTAGTGAGTACAACACCTGTTTGGTTAAGCCTTACTCTTCTACAGACAGAGCAGCATTTACTAATGTTTCTGGGTTTAGTGCTGACCCATCCTGGACGAATGTTTAAGAAGCAGTCCTGTGCATCACTGCTGCTTTCTAATTACTGTGTAATTTCTTTAGAAGATGAAGTGACTATGTTTCAAGACAGGAACAAATCTAAATATTGTCCAACTGTGGATTAAAAATTGTGCTTGTAGCCTTTGTCAATTTTGTAGGTCAAATCTATGTGTGCAGTAGGTCTCCAACAGAAAACAGCATGTTAGAAAACCTTAGCTTGAGGTTGTCTAGTTCACACATGGGCTCTGCTGAAGAAGGAAGCATCGTAAGTGGGGTCTTGTTAGTGCAAATCAGTGTTGTAGTTGAAGAAACTTTCAGCTTTTGCTACTCTTGTACGTTGTGTATTTGTAGTTACAGGTGCTCAGCAAGCATTTGTTTTGAGATATTTATTTATTGTTTTATAGGGACCACATGTGTCAAAGACTCCTTTCAGCAGTCTCTGATGTCATGTGAGGTAAAGCGACCATTTGCCTCATGAATCTATTTTGAAAAGTGCATTATGCTTATAAATAGAGCTGGCTCTGAAGTGCTTCTGTTCACAGAACCAGTAGAATGTAGATGTAAGTTATCCATGAAAGAAAATTCACTGTAACAGCATTTTGAAATTATTTTGTTTACATGTTGCCTGTCAGGCTGGAAACTTGCTTGGGCTTAACTTCAACTCCACCTCATTTGCAGAAGTGGCAGGAAGAACTGCAGCTTTCAAAGGGGAAGGAGTTGGGTTTTGTTGCAGGTTTAAAAGCACTGGTGGATTGGTGTGCTGTGCACGGCCTTCTTGGGGAAGTTAGAAACTCTAATGAAATTGAATGACTAATTTCTCATCAGAACTGTAACTATATGAGAGTTATCAGCCACAGAAAAAGTTCAATTTAAGAGGCAATTGTATTTAAGTAATTGTTTTCAGCAGTCCTTCCAAGAGCAAACTGTGAAACCTAACATTAAGGAAACGGTAGAAAAATCTTCCTTTACCACCTTATTTTTTTCTTAGATGGAAAGAATGGCAATGTATCTAATTTGAAGAGCTAATAACATTTGGAACTAGGAATCTGTTTTAAAGAACAAATATTTGTTTTTACAGTGAAATAAAAAACTTGCTGAAACATGTTTGGTTTTGTACTTATTTAGATGAAGATTCCCATGAAAAGAAGGCATCTTCCTTACAGCTCTAGAGAGTGCATTTTACTTATAAACTAAAATCAATATTTATCTTTTGAAAAAAATGTTGTCAGTCAAATAGGGGTAGAGTGACATCTACGTGTTCAGGAGTTGAAGAAAAATTTCACTGCTTGGTGTTCTGTCATTGGTGGCCACCTCCTGCACTGGGTGATGGACAATGAGATGCTGTGGAAGGAGCCAGGAAGGATTCAGCTGGCACAGCTGCTGTGCATCTTATCTTTTTCTTGTAGCATTAAAATTATTTATATTAATGGAAAAATTAATTCCTAGGAGTAGTATTTCAGCTGCAATTACCTAAAACTGAAAAAATTCCAGAGGTGACTATTAAGAACTCTCATGGGACAACTGAAAACTATGGGAGAAAAATCCAGGTTAGCAGTTAAAAGAATTCAGGAAGTTTAGAAACAAATAAATGTTTCTGCAGCCATTTTTAGAGAGGAGGAAGGAAAGGAGAGCAGGGGTGCTGTTGGCCAAGGCTGAGGCTAGAGGGTGGAATTCATGATGCTGCTTTGCCTTTAAGTCACCTCTTAGTTTAGTTCCCTGCCCCTGCACACATCAGTGATGGCTCATCAGATGGAACTGGAACACTATATGACATTCCTCTTCAAGGTTATACTGGAACCACCAGGTAAAAAGAAGCAACATTTAAAAATAATTAAGGATGCCTGTGGTAAAAGCCTTGTGTAGGCACTGTGTGATGGTGTGAGAGTACATGATGAGCACAGGGAAAACCTTCTTGGATGAGTCACTGGCTCCACCTGTAACACTGCAAGAGTGCTCAGGTTCTCTGTGCCTGAGATCTGTGTGGTTGGGCTGCTGTCAGCAGCTTCAGGGAACAGGGAAGTGACTTTTAATATGAGGAGGCTTAGAAATACATGCTCCTTTCTGATAAGCAAGCCTAAAATCATTATCCAGACCACTGTCTACTCATACCTCCAAGTAATATGAAGAATTGTTGACCTGAGTGTCTTAGTTCAACTGTACCACATTCCTGAGGTATTTTGCCAACTGGAGGTGAGTTTCTTAGTCTCACCTGCTGCTCATGTGTCTAAGCTTGCCCTCAGGTTTTAGGATACTGTGAGCAGATGGCAAAGTTTCCTAAGAGAAGATTCATGCACACAAGAAATTTCACAAGGCTGAGCTTTTGTTAATTCATCACAATATATCAGTTGTATACAAAAAGTTTATTCTCTTCCTCCTGTTCATGAGAGTTGCACAGTAATTTTAAAAAGGGGAAGTTGCACATTCAGATACAATTGACCTTTGCACTAACCAGACTCAGAGACAGAGTCTAAACATTGGTTTTAGAAAGTTTTGGCTGAGTCCCTGTACCATATATATATAGGCACATATTCGCTAAGCTTTGACTTTTCCAGATACTTGACAATCTTAGAAAACCTAAATGCTGCAGAGGTTCTTTCTAATACAAAAGGAAAAAAGAATAATTTAGTGCATTTATGTAACTCTTAATACAAACCCATCAACTTCAAAAGCCATCAGTTCCACAATTTAATAAACAAAAGTAGTTTGACACACATATACACACAGAGTGAATGCATCTGAAGGACGTTTACCTGGTTCTTAAACCGAATCAAATAAAGAGCTGTAAACTGAATCGAAGCTTCAGCCTATAACTGCACCACACTCATTTTCAGGGATGGTGATGGTCTTTTTAGGCTCTTCAAAATCTGAAAGTTCACAACAGATACCAGGTCACGGAGTGCATAAAATGCACAAGTGAAAGACACGCATATACAGCAGAGCACTCCTCAAGGCATTTGCTATTTGTGCAGATAGTCCTTTGTTAGCTGTATGTTCTGCAACAGTCCCAGAAAATCCTGTTTCTGTGTTGGTGTTTCAGTTGGTTCTGTTACACAGCCTCTCTGGTGCAGAGCTAAGAAAACGCTCAATAATTTTGAAACTGAAATTTCTCAAGCAGTTTCCTTGAAAACATGAATAAGTTCTTTGAAGTAATCCTGCTCTTTCAGTTAAAATGTTATTTAATCAAAACTTTTATAAACCACAGATTGAGTAAATTTGTTCCCTGCCTTGTCCCAGCTCTGGGTGTGCCTGTTGACTGTGGGTGTGCCACAAGGGGGAAGTCTGGTTCTGGTACTGAGACTTTTCACTGACTAGACTCCCTAATCCAGCAAAAACAGCTGTTACTTTTGGCTGGATGAGGTGAGTTGAACTCATACTGTCAACTTACAAAGCACAACAGCTGGCCAAATTAAGCAAAAGGAGTGCACAGCCAAAAGCCTGGAGAAGAAGGAAGCACAATGTCCTTGTTTTAGCAAGTGAGGAATTTTAACTCCCTTCTTGCAACTTCATAGCAAATGGAAAACTCAAATTGAATGAATTGCCAAGGTTTAAAATTTGGCAATGCTGTAAGATGGAAGGTAAAGTAACCACATAGTTGAACCAAAGTTCCATACATCCAAAAGATTAATTTTGGACTGAGACCAAAGACAGCAACTTTCTATTTGAAACAATTTAAAAATAATAAGAAGTGAAAGTTGGAACTACGCTACTGCAAGTTCTACCACAAGCCAGACTTAATGATTTGCAGATGTTGTTTTGTTTCAGTAGAACAGATGCTACCATATGTTTTCGTATACTCACCCTCTGTCAAATCTACCCAGCTGTCTTCAGTATCAGGTACAGGAACCGAGATTCCCATTGCTTTCCGGATTCCATATGTACTGACAATGTCACCTGGAGTCACTTGTTGTGCAAGTTCTTTCAGGTTACTGGTTACTCTCTCCGCTAGAAAATATAAGTGCATGCATTTATATGCTATATATAGACACAAACCCACTGCACCACCCTGCAAACAGTTTAAGCATTTAATTACAAAGGGAAGTATGTTAAATAATGTTTCTGCACCTGAAAAGCTGTGAGCAGCCATGCAAGACATCCTGGGAACCAAAAGAGATGAGTAAGTAGAGCAGGAGGAATGAAACAGCTGCTGACCAAGGCTTGCTGCCACCAAGAAACACTGGGAGATATATGGTACTCTAGTGACACTTGGATCACACTGGGGCTGGGAGAGGTCTGGTGGCACCCACACAGCACTGTGCTGGTAATAACTGGATTTGGGGATTTGGCATTTAGTGTTGTATATAAACTAGAGACTCTTCTTGTTGCTACAAATGTGTTTTTCCTTTGAGAAGGAAGCTATAAGTACTGAAACTTAACAAAGGTAATATTTGATCTGGTTTAGACTTGGTGTAATACCAGCTTGGTCATATTTCCTCAATAATGGGAAATTTATCTTATCATGAGGTGGTAGTTTACACCACAAATGCTGTATTGGTGTTGTACAAGTTAGTTTTACTTGCAAAACAGACACTCTCTGCACACAGTCCTGTCTTACAGGGTTGCCATTAACAGAGGCTGTCCAACTGACTGGTGAGACAAGAAGCTTTGCTCAAATAATTAAAGAATGTACGACTGGTATTAATTGGTGTAACACAGTGGACCAATAACTAGATCCAACCTAGACCAAAGCTGTCCTTGCAGTAAGAACTTGGTAATACTTAACCAACCCCTGCTTAAAGACACTTGTAAATCTCATGGAGTTTGAGGTGTTTGGCTATTGTCTGCCCCATGGCTTAGAGGAAGTGCCAATGAGTTCTAGTGGTATTTACTAATAAAGAGGAAATACTTGCAATTACTGTTCTTAACTTTCATCTGGCTTTACATCAAAAAAAAATTAAATTAATCATCTAGGCCTAACACAGCACATATTCTACACTATAGTAGTTGGAACTTGATCAATTCTGCAAGCATGATCAGAAAAAAAAAAAAGTGTATTTACCCAAGTGCATTTCTCTGTAAGATGGACCCAGAAGACAAATCATGTTAGGGGGTGGTTTTGTACTTAGTCGTTCATTTTGAGCATCCTGCAGTTCTCTGAGCAGCTTTGTTGTTTCATCAAGTTTCCTCTGGAAGATTTCAGCTTCTGTTTAAGAGGAAAAGAAAGTCCTGATTTAATAAGAGAGTGTATTTACTTACACCATGATATAAAATATGGTAAGGGACTGAGAAATTGAAACTCACCCTCAGAATCAAACTCTTCTATAGGCATACCAAAGTTTGTAACTGCCTTTAGTGCTGTAAGTCTGTCATTATTAGCAGCATCCAACCTGGCAGCAATATCAATTTCCATACTCTGGAAGAAAAAAAAAAAAAAGAGGCAGCAAGTAAAAATTTAGAAGAAAATCAGAGCAGAAAGTTGAAGTTAGCCTGCTCTACAAAAAAAAGTGAACATACAGAGAAAAGCCAAAAAGACACCCTGTGAAACTTACTGTTCTACAGTTACTCAGTTTATAAATTAATTCATACTCAAATAAAAAATGGCATCTGCCAAAACTGGGGACATGCAAAAATGATGCAGTAACTAAAGACCAGCACCCCAATTAAAAAATTCCTTCAGCTTACCTAAGGCAGATTTTATCAAAGATCTGAGGCCAAAATTCAAAAGGAATCTGGGCACTGGCTGCAGATGAAGGCTTCAGCACAGCAGCCCTTGCCCTAGAACTGCTTTCTCTAATTGAGCAAAGTTTGGGTGGAATGATTTGAGAGCTCTATTGCATTGCCTACAGTGGCATAAAGCCAGAACTTCTCAAAGACTGCTATATATTGTGTGGCATCTTACATTTATATTACAAGTTCATGTAACAACAATAACAAACAAAAATATAAAAGCATTTTCTTTCAGTTCTCTTGACATACAGTTAAGACTTAACTTTTAAGTCTTAGCCTCCTAATGCCTACAAAGGAGCATGTCACAGTGTGTATCTATGGTTTGTCAAAATCTCAGTGTGGCTGCACAGGCCTTACAGTTGTAAGCAGTTTTATACCTGGGGGCTCAGATGGGTTGGTTAGAGTAGTTAATGAATATAGAAAATTTTTACCTTTACATCTTTTATTGCATCATTTCTTTCATGTGGAGCTTCAGCTTCCTCCAGTGGCTGAAGAGAGAAAGGATTTTTAAAAAAGGCATTAAAACTACTCTTCTAAGGTCAAAGTAGAATCTTACAAAATGTAGTCTTTTTAAAGGGAGGTAAATACAAAATAATCATAGTGAGCTTCCTCTGTAAAGCCAGTTACAATGCAGGTAATTTTTAGGGTCTTTCCTAGGATATTAATTGACTACCATCAATGGTCCACTCTGGCCTCCAATCGGGAGGCGTGGAGACACACCATCCTAGGATATTAATTGACTACCATCAATGGTCCACTCTGGCCTCCAATCGGGAGGCGTGGAGACACACCATCCTAGGATATTAATTGACTACCATCAATGGTCCACTCTGGCCTCCAATCGGGAGGCGTGGAGACACACCATCCTAGGATATTAATGTTTACTAAAATACATTTTTACAGCATAGGTTTTATCACTCTTTGCAAAGTTCACATGCGATGTCACACCAGAGACTATTTACTGGGGGTCAGGAAGAAAGAGAAGGTGGTTATTAAGGACTGAAATGTTTTCTGTTTCTGCCTTAATATTGACAACAGTGAGTGGCCGAACCCTGTCAGTCAGTGCCACTATTGGGTACAAGAAAAGAGCTAAACTCGTAATGCTAAGCAAAGGTCTGAACTGAGGCTAAAAGGTGATCTTTGGTCCATGGACTATTTCTAGTATTAATTTAGGTAGTATCTGACCCATTAGTAAAAGGCTACAATCTGTTTATTTCAATAGTTTGCATTGATTTGAAACTCAAAGCAAGACTTTCAGTTATCAGGAGGAAATTCTCAAATAGTTCTCGGACTGTCAGTAAAGTTAAAGATGTCAAAACAGCCACTCTGATTCCAGTCGTGTTTAGCACAGACATGACTGAAATACCCTAAGAATTTGAAGAGTGTTCGGTATTTTTACACAGCACATATTTGAGTTTAAAAGCACTGCATCAAGTAAAGGGAAAACCTGTTTACTAATTCTCCAGAACTAGTCATTTTCCAAGCAGTCAGTGTTCAAACATTTTACAGAAACAAGATCACCTCCTTTCTAAACAACTACTTACTGCTATTTTCTTACTAAATGAAACAGGAACTACTGATAACGGGAATGGGAGAATAGACAAAGAACATGTGACTATATCTCTATCTACATTATGTTGTCAATAGTCATGTTTCACTAATTAACAAGTCAGAATAACTCCATTTCAGAAAGTGCAGCCACTGGAGACAAAGATCAATCTTCACTTTCAAATGTTACCAATTAAAAGGGAGCCCATCAATCAGATCAGCATCATTCTTCTCTTTTTTTAGAGCTTGTGTGCTAAAACCGAAGACCAGACAGTACACAAATCCACTCTTACCATTTCTAGTTCTCTAAGAGCTCTGGAATGTCCTCCTTTAGTTAGAACATCAAGCAAACTATCAGCCATTAAGAGTGGATAATCTTGGGATTTCATAAAAAAATCTTGAATACTAAAAGAATAAAGACAGTTAAGGTAACTAC
Organism: Grallaria varia; assembly: GCA_013396735.1. Classification (NCBI taxonomy): domain Eukaryota; kingdom Metazoa; phylum Chordata; class Aves; order Passeriformes; family Formicariidae; genus Grallaria; species Grallaria varia. The sequence goes on along the minus strand of VWZG01005870.1, from coordinate 1,898,740 downwards.
TGTCATACCAAACATTTAGTGCAAATGTAAGGTCAAACCAGTATGCACAGCATAAAAACCACAAAAAGTAGCACAGGGTTTGATCTAAATGGCTTGCTTTAGTTTAATCAACCATGCCTTCTGTAGCTGAGAACTCACTCGGAATGTGAAAACTGAAAAACTGGGCAAAGTGTACTGCCCGAGGCAGCTGCATCAGCATGAAAGCAAACTTGCCCAGGCACTTCACATCTACACTGTACTTAAGTACTCTCTCCATTTCAGATGAATTTGTACATGTACGCTACTCATGAAATTCTCACAAAAGGGCTTTGACGTGTTGATAATCCAGAATAATAAAACCAGTAAGAATTAATTATTTTTGCTGTAGTAAAGAACGTGAAATTTAAGCAGAACACATACTATTTAAGGATTCCACTGGGAATCACTATGTTTGGATTTGCCTCTCCCACTATCCACCATGACACAGTAGTTTGGTCAGTATTTAACATTAATAAAGATGTACCTCATTCAATGCAGTAATTAATGTTTAAAAAATCCAGTCTGTATAAACACTTGTACACAGCATTTTTCTGGCTTTGAACATAAGTCCTTCAGTTAGTTGTAAATACATTTAAGCTTTACACAGTGGGTTCCTAGGGATCAGCAGCATCAAAATTCTTCCACCATCTTGGCTAATTTTACTTTAGAAAGAGGTTCTTTTACTTAAATTTCTTAAACAAACAAAACTCCTTGAGTTACAAATACAGCAGTGACATCATTCCACAGCAAAGACAGCCCATACGGCAAGGAGTTGCCCCTAACTGCTTCTGGACATGTAAACTGTACTACACATCCTCGTTGTTGGATTACCTGGAAGATCCTTGATTAGAGTCTTCCCCATATGTTGAATAGATTAAGTCAGAATCTTCTTTGCTTATGTTGGCAAATGTAGAATCGTATGTTGGCGCATAGGAACTAAAGGGTCCATAATTCAAGTATGCCACTAATGAATAACAACAGCATTAATTATTACCTGTGATAAAAATGCATCAGAAAACGAGAGGGGGCTGTAAAACAATCCCCAAAAAGAAATTTTTAGGAATATATTTCTTAAGGTGAAAACAAACTTGCAGAGAACACCATCTGTTCACGCTGGAACATCTTTTAGTAACCTCTAAACAAGTGTATTTGCAAGTGTGTTATTAACAGCGCCGTGTGTCTTAGCACAACATGAACAGCCTGATGACCGTAACAGGTTCTCATGCTTTCCCCTATGCTCTTTCAAAGCTCCCAAAACCCTTTATCTGATAGAACTTCTCTTCTCAATGTAGATCATTAGTAAATATGCTGCCCCTTTTGTATGTGCAAATTAAGCTGGACTTTCATGTGCTGTTTAACTGTGTCATAGACACAGAAAATCATAGAATGGTTTGGGTTGAAAGGGACTTTACAGACCATCTAGCTCCAACCCCTGTGCCATGGGCAGGGATACGTAATAACGTACTTTATCATTAAAAAACTCTAGTACCAAATTTGTGTGCTAGTAATGAGATCGACATATTTTGTTTATATAAGGAGAAGGGTTTGTATTTTTTAAAAAAAATCAGCACTTACCTGGAGTAACCTTGTTTCTTTTATCTTCTTTGAACCCTTGTAATGTATTCACTCCTGACTGAAGCCTTCCTGCTGTCATACCCAGCTTCACAGGGCAGTAACCTGGTTCTTCAATAGGATATATCAAAATACAGAGAAGGGATATGAAGATGTCTAAATTCATTCAATACTCATAGCTAGAAACTCAGAATAGACATGGCACGATTTTCAAAGTGTGCTTTTCTCTCTAAATGCTTCATACTAAAGTCTTTGGGACAAAATGATTTGGGAACCCAGACAGTTCCCAACCCTGGAGAATCTGTGACCTTTTGGTCGAGACACTGCACTCTGTACACAGATCTCACTTAAAGGGACCCCAGGAATTAAATGTGCCCAAGCATGTGGCAGGTATTCTCTTCTCCAGCAACAAAAGTGTTCTCTTCCAGCTCCCAGAAACAGCTGACACAAAACAGAGAAGCAACAGCCACTGAAGGCTTCCTTCAGCTGTTCCTAATAACAGCCACAACTGAGGCCCATCTACACTATCCCTCAGCTGCAGCTTTTTGAATCCAGATCTCCATCAGGCTGTAAAGAGACATTCAGTTCTTGGTCAGGGTTTGCTCATCTGCCCCTGCAAAAAGCAACAGACTAGGAAGGTCAAAGTAGCTTGTTACCTGAACTATACCAACTCACCTCCTGCAACAAGGTCAACGGGATTAAGAAGGCCCAGAGTTGTTGTACCATCTGGTTTTCTTCTTTCAAATTCACACTGAAATAAGATCAGACTATTTTAATTTAGATAATAGTTGAAATTCCGGGTCCATAAACTAATAAAAACATCTAATGGAAGTGTCCTATCTGCAGGAATCAGAAAGGAAGATCAGTCACTCAGAAGTGAGTGCTGCACTACAAATTTTTATTTGCATTGGATATAACTTTATTATTGGTACAGGCACGAGGAATTAAGAACTTATGATAAATATTAATGTTTCTGCAGGGGCCAAGAGAAAAAATGTAATTTACATAGAAAATGAAATGGGCACAGGGTTACCCAACTGGGTTCCTTCTCCTGTAATGTTAATAACCTTTAATCAGGTATGTGCCTGTTTCAGAACCACAAGGGTTTTGCAGGTCCGATTTGAGATATGTCCTTCAGGTTCCTAGATTCGTCTTTTTTCTACTACTTTATTAACAATTTACGAAAATTTAAGCTCAGCTTGCCCTGCTGATAAGATTCAGTGTGCATTCAACTGATGTGCCTTTTTTTAACCTTATGATGTTACACAGATGATCAACTGTGTAAAACAGTGCAAGCTGTAGTAAAAGCATACGAGGAGTTCCAACTGACCTCAGAGGGTAAGGAAGCCTCAAATGTGAGAAGGTAAAAGGAGCTACCAAAGATTTACCTGGCTGTTTGCAAGTCGCCTCGTTAACTTGCCTCCAGATTCTCTAACAATACGATCAATCTGCTCCTGTTCCCTTTCCAAACTATTGCTTCGTAATTTGTCTTCAAGCAGGTCTTTGTCCTTCCTGTGAATAATATCCACACAACTTAGTTACTTGCTTCACCACCAACTGGCTAAATAGCACAAAAGCATGCTGTGACAAAATTGCTTTAGCCAACTCTGCAAAATGGTTTTGTAGACAAAACAACTCACAATGAAAAAAGGGCCATATGATATGACTGTGTTTAATACAGCTGGAGAAGGCGCGTGACAAAGTTTGCATCAGCAAATGCTTTTTTATGTTCGTATCTAAATGACTCCATGTAAGGGTTTCCCACAAGACTAAGATATTTTTGGTATATTAGATACTCTTAATTTTACTATCTAGTATCTATCCACCTAAGTATTTAGTGTTTTGAAACCTGGTATTTCTAGATATTAAAAGCTATTACAGGAAGCACACTTACTGTAGGTAGGCAGTTACATGTTTCAAATACAACTACTATGCAACGAAAACCAAAAAACAAAAAACCCCTAAGTAAATGAAATTGGCTTTTTAGTTATTTATGCCAAAGAGGTGTTTGTCAGCTTTCTCTAAAACTATAGTAGGTCTGTGAAATAGACACTAAAATAGAAAATACCTGAAGAAAGGGAGTTGATGAGCAGTACAGGGTTACCTATGTGCAAAAATGATGGTATCACAAACGATTCTAAACTTCTAGAATATAAGGACACGTCATCTAAGTGTTCCTCCTTTGAAATGAAGATGTTTTGGTGTATAAGCAGTAGCACAAAGGGAGAAACCCACTGGTCTCCTATGCCATCTTGTTTCAGTAGCATTTAATGGGTGTATCCTATAATTGTTACTCAAACAATACTTCACTTTCTGTGTTCTTTGCTGGGTGATTTGAATGCTTTGGAGTCACCATCCATAGCTTCCCCTTTGTCTTTCCCAGGACCATTTTCGTCTTCCCCAGTTTGCTGCTGATCTGTCTTGTCCTTCTGTTTCCTTGTTTTCTGCAGGTCAGCCATGAATTCTATACTTTGTTTCAGGCTCTGAATTCTCTCCTAAAAAACACCAAAATTCTTTTATTTGCTTCTTTAATGAATCTTTCCATAACCTACCCAGAGATACTGATTTTATTTCAGTTCTTTCTTTCTTACACTAGCAAATATAAAATGGAAGTTTAGAAAATTAAATACTAAATGCAAATATTCTTCAAAAACTGAACTGGCAGCAGTACTAAAACAATGTACTATTTAAATTCCAATATACAAGTACTTGAGAAGCATTAAGCAAGTTTTTATTAACTTTTGTGAGATCCCTGTAAAAGAAAGGGCAATAAAGAAGGATCAAAAAAAGATGCAGCATATTTTTTAATATTTTGGGTTGTATTTTTTACCTGGCTAAGAATCTTCATCCCTGAGTGCAGCAGTTTTTTTGCAGCTTTGTAGTAAATGGTGTCTGGTTTGTTGTAAATCATTGCATTAGTACACATCAATTTGAAGTTATCCTGTACAGACATTAATAATTTTGGAATGAAAAAAATCTTTAGTGTACTATACTAATACCCTTGTTGCAAATACAGTGTCTTGAGTTTTAGGGAAAAAAACTTTAATAAAAAAACATTTTTAATGAATGAATTTAAGACATCTATTGAAAATGTAAACAGAAATAAGTATGCAACATAGTTTTGAGACTTGAATCTCTCAGCCCAATAAACATTCTGAAAGTATTTTTAAGTATTGCTTGTAACGAAACTTTTTAAAGTTTTAATGGAAGCCCTCATAGCTACACTTGCCGACTTCCTGACCAATAAGCACTCATTAAAACAGAAACAAAGTGAAGCAACATAAAGACGACGAAAAGCAGCAGTTCAAACTGTTCAAACCAAAGTTACAATGTTACAATGGCTTCAGTTACACTGAAGCAATGTCTGCTTGTTTGAATTTCCTTTCTTGAATAACTGAGATAGAAACTACTTCCATACTCACTGCAGAGCCCCTACAGGTGGATATGTTTTATCACATTCTCAGCTATTTATGAAGTTAATTAAAAACTAACCAGAAACAGCTGAAACAACAGGGACTATTCTTAAATTCTGGAGATCTAAAGAAGTATTGTAAGAAAATAAAACCTATGCCATTAACTAACATCTGCCTTAATGTTTATTAGACAGAGATTACATCTCTCAGGCCCTCATCTAGCCCAGTAAAGAACTATAGTATTTCTGCTGAAGAAAACAGAACAAAACAAAGCCAAGCATCTTTTAAAAGTTTTAGGGCCTTTCAAAACAGGCCCTTGAATCCACTGGACACACCACAGCACCAGGCTAAGGGGTCACTGCCAACAGGACCGAGCTCATTGTGCCTTTACTTGTTGATCTACATGACGAGATAAGCCTGGAAAAAATAACAGGCAAAGCCAAAAACTCCTTGTTTTTTGAGCAGCAATACCTTAAAAAGCAAAAAAAACCAGTCTAATTCTTTAGTAAAGATCTAAAGAGAGGCTGAAGGACACACTGACACATTCCATGAAATCCTGCACAATACCTAAAACCACCTGCATCTTTTTGAGACGTGGATTTACAAACCCAGAGCTGTTCTCTCCTGTACTTTCAGAACTTATTTGCTCTCAAAAATTCAAGAAGCATTTCTTCAGGCAGAAGTACTGTTTCTTCTTGGCATCTTCATATTCTCATAAAATACTAGAGTTCAAGTCAATTGAGCAAAATACATCTCTGTAGTCAAAACAAAATTTAAAGTATTACCTTTAATTCCTCTATGGACTGGTACCCATTGTTCTTGATCTTCTCTTTCATGGTACTGAAATCCATTGGGTTTTTAATGATCATGGAATAGCCAGGGGCAATAAAGTCAGTCACAGGAAATGAAAAGAAAGAACTTGGATCCTTTCTGTTAAGGAATGAAAGAGGTTTTTTTATGTTTTCACTTACAACAAAGAACACACTGAGTTTGGAAATAAATAGAAAGGAAAGAACTAAGCTGAAAATGAATCAAAAACGTAAAGCTAGAAATAGGTTCTGTCAGCATAATCTTTCACTTTCAAGGTTGAAAAGATCTCATATGCAAACCCATACACCAAAAAAGTGCTACAAACATATTCTAGAAGCTATCTCTGTACTTAGGTAACCACCCGTGTTCCCTTCTTTTTAAGGTTTTGGATTTCTACAAAGGGGTTTTATAATTATTAACAAATAAAAAGAATAAATGCCATAAGAACGTATTCTTACCATTCATTGCTCACTCTGAAATTACCAGAAGGAAAAGCTTGTTGCTAAAAGTTGTCACTGAATGCGTGTATTAATATTAATTTTCAAGATGCATAATATTTATCATTTTTTTACATTAACATTTCCTAAGACTTTCGGTGACCTCTGAGTGTTTTTACCAGCATTAAAATCAAGCCCAGCTGGTTCATGTTTTCTCTTTAGGATCAGGCTTTGTTGATAAGCTGGCACGAAATTCTCCTCCATTGCTTCTTTTTTGCTTTTCACCAAAGCCTGTAGCATGGGGCTGGCTCCGATGCCAGTGTCACTACTACACACAGTGGGGAAACCCTTGGCATTTCAGGCCTTTTCCAGAGGAGAAATTATGGATTTCTACTCCAGATTACCAAGTTGCTGCAGAGCTGTGAAAAGCATTTTGCTATGCATCGGGCAGAAGCACATGGTGTAGGTATTCTGCAACACCTGTGAGACACCTGCACTGCAGCTTCCAAATGAGACAGGGTTCAAAACCAGAAATGCTGCTCCTTTCTCTATGCATAGAAAGGAAGCCAAAACTCACACAAGCACTTTTTGATAGTTTACGTTCCTTGAAACTAACACCAAGGTCTTAAAAATTTAAGGTTAAGAGAAAACTTGCTAACAAAGTTTCAAGCTTAATCTGGTGTGACAGCTAAAGGGAAAGACCTTTCAGCCACCCTTGTATAAGACACAAATATTCTTCAAGTCAAGAAAGACTATGTTAAACCAGAGACTACCTGAAAGAACTGAAAATTTGATTGTTTTAATCAAAAGACATTTGGTTAGGTAAGACATGATTGAAGTTTTCAAATGCATACTTCCTTAAATAATGTTAAAACAGGAGAACTCAAAGTAAAAGAAATTTTGGCAAGTTGACTCCAAACTCTTGGATCTCCCTTTCAAAATGTTCTTATGAAGAAAGCACCACATTATTGGAAAATTGTCCTGCTTTTTGAAAGTTTTTAAGAGTACTATAAACTTGAAACTGGCCATATTTACAAGAAGCCTAAGCTGAGGAGAACTTCCAACTACACATTCTTAAACTAGTACTTAAAGTCCTAAAATAGCCCTCTTAGCAATATATTTAGCAATAATATTTTCACTCAACTTTTTATGTCTCTTCCCTTACTGTATGTAATTTTCATTTCATAGCTCTGAAAGCCTGTAGCACAGACATTTACCTCTGCAGCTGCCTCATGAGTTGATTCAGAGCTTCCTGAAGTGGTGTCTGCTCCACTTCTAGATAAAAAACAAGTAGGGGGAAAAAGGGTGTCAGACAAAACTGACTGCAAGAGGTAGTAAACTTCCAAGATATTAGAAATCAACTAAACAAAACTGACACAACTTGAGAATTCAATATGAAAGAAAAGAATACAGTGGCAAACCCCACAATACCTATCTACTTTTTCTCATGCCCTTACTTGACATTCTGCTCACTCTGACAGAGGTACCAGACACCACTATGAAAAGAAGGATACAGTAACCTAATTCCAAGTCTTTGTATGAGATGGAGAAAAACAGAGATGGCAAAAAACGTCAGGTCACTTGCTATAGAAACAACAATAAAATATGAGTCATTTAAAGAAAACAGGAATTAGCAAAAGAAACTTCTTTTTTTTCCCCCCCTACCTTCCTGCTTTGATAAAGAGCTCGTCAGGGGTTTCTCTGGTGACAATTCCATTCTGACGGGGGTCTGACATTTCATTTCCTGTTCGCCTTCACTATCTGCATGGTCTCGATCGCGTTTCTTTTTATCTTCCTAGAAAGATTGTTATGGTAACTTTAGAACACCTGCAAACTCTGCATTATTACTGTACACAATGCTCTCTGGATTTTTCAGAACAACCACATAGAGTTTAAAAAATAAGAATAGTTTGTGTATAAAAGCCTTGTATTCTTTATGTACTGTCTCCATCTGCTGGACACTGAAGCAATTCAGCCATACAATGCAATGTATCACTGAATTAGTCTTCTAGAAAATGTGACAGCTGTCTGGTGTTTGTCCCTTAAAAGTGGGACAGGAACAGCTCTGCACAGAGAATTCTCCTAATATGATTTTTGAACGTTTTAGAAAAACTAGTAAGAAATAGTAAATTTGAGATTAGAGGTACCCATAATGCTTCACATAAATGTGTTATAATTACTTGCCATGTTAAGAACCCTGGCAAGGAAATGCTTTTTTTTTAGCTTTTAACTATGAACTTGTGAAGTCTTCATTAAGTTTTATATAAATGGATTTATTTAGACAGAGAATTCCTCCCCTTTTCAATTCTCTATGCTCTTACAGTTGCCAATATTTTTCAAAAGATGAAAAACTTCAGATGACTTTACTCATCTTTTTCTAATAAAAATACTTGGAAAAAAAAATCAGCAAAGCGAATACACCGAGTTTAAATGTATTCCAGTTTAAGAGTACAAGTTACAGTCGTATCTGCCCACCTTTTGATGTGATGCCCACAGAAAGCCCTCCTGCTTTTTTTTTTTTTTTTCTGCTAAAATGCAATAGCACGAACACATACCTTAACTTTTCTCTTTCTTTTCTCTTTTTCTTCCCCAGGAACTTGCTTTTCTCCTTTCTTTCTTTTTTTCCTTTTCCTGTCCTTGTGCTTTTCATGTTCAGATTTGTCTTCGTAGAGGGCGGAATCAAGTCCCGCATTTCCAGTGGAGAGTTCAGCAACTTCACTTCCTCCAACTTTCAGCACCAGCTTCAGGGGCTTTTCCACATACTCTTAAACCGGCAGAGAAACAAGCCATGTGAGCACCGCAGAAAACACATTTCCAGCCCCAAGGAGCCCTGGCTCCTTCCACAGGCTGTCCCCGCCCCCGGTCTCACCCGCAGCCCGCTCCGCCGCCGCTCCC
>VWZG01005870.1:1868350-1889049 GCA_013396735.1 Grallaria varia | reverse complement strand
CGAGGCTCTTTCAGCCCCTTCAGCCCCCTCAGTCCCCGAGGCCCCCGAGGCCCTTTTAGCCCCCTCAGTCCCCTCAGTCCCCTCAGCCTTCTCAGCCTCCTCAGCCCCCTCAGCCTCCGAGGCTCCTTCTCAGGCACCGTGACCTCTGCAGTCCCTCAGAGCGTCCTACAGAGTCACAGAACCATCAGGGCTGGAAGACACCTCTAAAGTCATCAAGTCCCCACCATCAAACCAGCACTACCACTGTATCCCTAAACCCCTACACACCACATCACCCAGCGCCATCTCAGGCTCCTCCTGAACACCTCCACGAGTGGTGAGTGACTCCACCACCTCCCTGGGCAACCTATTCCAGTGCCTGACCACCTGAACAATGAAACATGGTTTTCTAATACCTAATCCGAATCTCCCCTGCCTGCCCCTCCCCTCAGCTCCCTGTGCCCTCTCCGTTCATGCAACCACCAGCAAGGTCCTCCTGCTCTCTGGAGATGCTCCTTTGCCCCCCGAAATGCCCCTTGCTCCCCTGGAGATGCCCCTTGTCCCCCTGGAGATGGCCCTTTCTCCCCTGAGATGCCCCTTGCTCCCTCCGGGGATGCCCCTTGCCCCCCAGAATTGCCCCTTGCCCCCTCTGGAGATGCCCCTTGTCCCCCCTGAGATGTCCCTTACCCCCTGGAGATGCACCTTTGCCCACTCCTGAGATGTCCCTTGCTTCCCTGGAGATGCACCTTGTACCCCATCTGAGATGCCCCTTGCTCCAAGCCCTGTCCCCCTTATCCCCTGCCCTGGGTCTCTGGGGCAGTGTAGCGTTTCAGTGATCTCGGCAGGATCCACAGGATCACAGATGAGTTAGGCTGGAAAAGACCTTGGAGGTCATCGAGTGTGACCCATGAGCGATCACCACCGCCATGCCAACCACAGCATGGCACTCGGTGCCACGTCCAGCCTTTCCTTGAACACCTGCAGGGACGGTGACTCCACCACTTGAGTACCCAGCCCGAGTCCTGCTGTGTTTGCAGTGGCTGGTGCTGCAGAATCTCCCCTGCCTTGACTGTAAGGGGGTAATTAAATATGACCCCAGCAGAAGGGTTGTGTACACCCTAGAAGGGTTTGCAGAGGTGTGCAGGGTCTGTGCCCATCCAAGGGCAGGTCTCTTGTGCCCTGGCAAACAGCAGTGTTGATTGTGCCTGTCCTGCAAAGGCTGGGATGGACTCAGCCTCACAGACTGAGTGCCTGAACTTGCTCACCAGTTTTCAAAGCAAAGACTTTATAATCAGGTTAAGAATCTAAGCAATATGTGTGTTTATCTGTTACAGGTTAAAAATAACTTGGAAATTCTGACTCCTAGAAATGGTGGAGGTTCACACATTTGCCCATTTTCCTTGCCTAGCAGTACTTCCCAAAGCAAGCAAATGGTTTTCAAGGTTAAATACAACACTAATTGTCTTTCAAAATTAATAGTGTATTTGCTGCTTTTGCTTCAACTGCAGTCATTGCTGTTTCAACAGCACTGTGTGGGTATTGTTTTCTGCTAAGACCTCTTCTGTAACGCATCTTGAAATTTTACTTCTCTGAAGTTTGGATTGCAAAAATAAAGTACTTCTATTTCAAAATAGAAACTTTAATTTATTCCCACACAGCACTCCTGTAAGTATTCCTTAAGGAACATCCTATGTGATGCTTTATAGCAATAAAAAAAAAAAAAGTTGTTAATTAGAAATTTATTATATGTGTGGCTGTACATCGATACAAGGTTTATTTTGAGCGCTTGAGAAGATTGAGAAAATCTCTTGTCTGTTGTCCATTCAGTCACTAGGAATGTAATCAGATGTGACAGCTTTATTTTGCATTTTGCTGGTTACATTTACTCTCATTTGGTATCCTGCTCAGAGAATTGTGTGGGTGGTGCTCTGGAATAAACCACAACATGATTTTGCTCCAGTAGTTTGAAATTCAGCTATGGTAGACACAGTTGTTTTTTTAATTCACATCTGGATCCTTTAATGCTCTTATTACATATGCAGCGAATGTTCTTAAGCATAGTTTAGTGAGAGGTAGAGGGCTTTTGCTTGGGATGTGGCCACGTAGAAAATACAAGACAAGTAAATATTTAAAGGACATGTTTTATATAATGAAAAAAAAAATATGCTATATTCTCTGTTCCTGCAAGAGGATTGGCAGACTTTCTCAGGTTTTTTTTTTCTTTTAAATGCCATATGGCAAGACCATTTGTTCAATTGTTATTCTGAAATTTCCTGACTAATCTTGTCCTAAATTTAATAAAATCTGAGAGAGTTATACACAAGCAAGTAATGTAAGATATTGCCAATATTGAAAGGTGCCCTTTCTAGGTATCTTGTTCAATAACATTGTCTGGATCAGATAAAGATAGTTTTCTGAATGGTTAGCCCTCACACACATATCTAGAATACACATTTGGTTTGCCATCCTTATCTCTAGCTTTGCTTTTCTATTAGAAGATCAGTATTTCTTTCCTCTCCAAACTCCCTGTACCCTGTTACCCAGTTGGGCATAATGTCTAAAAGGCCATTTTTAAGCCATGAAGAGTTTTATCACTCTGTGATATTAGAAAGGCAAGGCCTCATTCTTGTTTGTTGAATAGGTAGGATTAATAATTTCAATTCATTGTGTATTTTCTGAGGGTCATGTTGCTCATCTTAATCAGTGTTGAGTTTCTATAGCAACTAGCAATTAAGAACGAGAGACAATAATGCATGTTGCTATCACTGTTGGCCACTAAGAGTAAAAGAGAAAGTGTTTGAAAATAGATCATAGAATCACAGAATTGTTTGGGCTGGAAGGGACCTTAAAGACCATTTAGTTCCAACCCCTCTGCTATAGACAGGGACACCTTTCAGTAGACCAAGCTGCTCAGAGTTCCATCCAGTCTGGCCTTGAATGCTCCAAGATGTCCAAGTGTTTTCACATGTCCCTTTTTCCATATCTTAAAGAACCTGGATTGCGACCTGTGGAAAGCATAAGATCATATTACTGTATATTCATTTAACTAGACATCAAATAATGTAATTATTTAAATTGGTCATGATTAAGTTCGGGGTTTTTTTGCCCTAAACATTGAGCAAAGAAAGATGCAATAAGCACAATTAATTGTGGGTTTGTCTTTGATCAGTGGGTATACAAAATAGCCATTATAATTTAATGTGTTAACAGATACATAAAAAACTTGGTGAATCCTTGTTGCTTTATTCCCTAGTTCAGAAAGAAAAGGTAGATCCTGGTAACAACACAAAGATGCAGAGGCTGTTGCAAAGCACAGGAGTCAAGTGTGTCTGTGTCTTCAGAAGAAGGTTTCTATGAGTGTACAAGCATGTAGAAGCTTGGGATGTGAAAGTCACTGTGAGTTTTTTATAAGCAGGTTTGGTTTGTGGTCTGTGACGCACAGAAACATTGGGATAAACAGTTTTTGTCACAGACATTAATTTTAAACCAGTATTTTGCACTCGAACACCTTTCTAGAAATACCTGAACACATATGGCCGAAGTAAAGAATGTAGTCAATATTTATGGATTGTTGTATTATTAATATGATTTTTAAATCAGTTACTCATTAGATGTGCGACTGTTTTCTTGATTCTGTGAGCATTAAAGGGACATTGTCATTTTCCAAATGCATGTTCTGGCAAAATCTAGTGTGGCAGATGGAATTTTTTCCCTTAATTTGAATAGACAGTCTCATAATTATGATGCATTTTCTCTTTTTTAATTTAGCACTGAAATGTTGCATATTGTCTAACTAATTTTCTCATGATAATAGGCAAGTATCTTTTTCTACCCCAAGATCCTTAAGACTGTAATAAACTTTATAATAAGATTGTAACTGAGTCATCATTATTGATGATTATTGTCCATAGAGCAGTCATATTGATTGTGCTGTTACATCTGTGTGTTTATATTTGTATAAGTCTGTGTCTTGTAAATATCTTTTCTGTGACCCTGCCCAAATCCTGTAGGCACCTCTTTTAATAACTCTCTTTTGAAGTGATTTTATGCATCTGAAGAAATACCTTGTTGCACACCTCTGAACTAAAATAGCAAAATTTTTGCTAGACATTCATGAAATGACATGAAATTTAAACATTTATGACCTTGGTTCTTGGCTGCTATTGCTGCACAGGTTGGGAAAATTAAACAGGATTCAGCTGGATCCACAAAGCTTCCCTCACAAGTGGAGATCCATGGACAAATGGGATTTATCCATCATCCTTGCTTTTCCCTAGTCAGGTGGAAGATTTGGAGTGAAAGAAGAGAGAAACCTGAACAGCGACCAAGTCAGAACTGAAGCCTGCCTTAGGAGTTGTCGCAGGTAATTTCCTTGGGGAGTGGAGATGTTACTGGCTGAGGCCATTTTTCAGTGCAGAGTACTGTCCTGGATGGTGACTTGTTATAGCCTTGCTTCTTTCATTCTTCATTTATTCTTCATTCCCTCTCCATCTTTCTTTCCTTTAGCTACTCCTTCCTAAACAGAAATAACACTTGTATACTTGAGTGTGGATAGTTGAAATCTGCATCCCATTGTGTTCTTTACTTGCTTAATAGTTACATTTGTCTACTTTAAGCTCTCTAAGCAGTTTAGGGCAGCAGCTATCAGGGAGTGAACTTCCTGGAACAGATGAAGAACAGAAGCTTCCCTCTGATTGTGGTATGCTTGTGGCCACATAGCAGGGCAGTGGCTCTACTGTGCATGTCTAACTCAAATCCATGCGACTGCTGCATGCAACCTGGCTACTCTATTTCTACAGTGCTTGAAACAACAGGGTCCAAAGTTTTTCCTGGCATTTGCTAAAATCACATTGAAAGAAGTGTTTTCCTTAGGCTTGGAGGGGTATTTAACTCTTATTAAGAGTTTTTCAGCAAGATAGCTTAAGGAATGCATTATTTTAATGTAAGTTTTTTTCCTAGTGCAATGTTGTCTAAACAGTGAGCTAAATGTTGTCAAAATATGTAGCAGATTTCCAGATAAAGCCCTGCCATCTGGTAGCAGCATAAGAGCAGGCATTGAAAATGAAGATGGAGAGTTTGAAGTCTAGTTTTAACTGATGGGTACAACCTAATAGTTTTGTTGAGATGTAACCGGATTATATTCTAAGCCTGATCCTATTGCCCTTGCTCATATGTATAGTCCTGCTCATTTCAAATTCATGCAAGCTTTGCTCGTTCCATTAAGATATTACAGGCATGTTTTGAACTTCCTTGATTCACATACTTGGCCAGGCTTTAATTGAAATCCTGAATAATTTTTTTAATTACTTTTGTCATATTTTAAATTTAATGAAGTGTCTGAAAATGCCTGACACATTACACAGCAGACATATTAAAGTGCTTCATTAGATGTGTATTACCTAAATAAAGGTGGAGAGAAAGCTTTTCCTAGTAAGTTTTAAGCTGCTGTAAGAGGGAAAAAAGGTAATAAAATTTGTACTTGTATTAAATTTGCACTTGTAGACTATAATAGGAGAAAGTTTAATACAAGCATCTAGCTGAATCTCTCAGATGATGCTCCCATTAATTTTTTTAGTTTAGGTAGCAATTCAGTTTTTTAACTAAATTTTGCTTTGTGTAATGGTTTCTAGATGCATAGTGAACAGAAACGATAAGAGCATTAGGCCACTTGGTGGTGTAATATGCAAAGGAAAAGCAGTCTGTCATGTTTAAGTAGATGGGAATGTGCATAGTAGACCATTTTTATTTGCTTATTATCTGATTAAGCGCAGTACAAGACTTTACCACGAACAGTTACTTTTTCAAGACCTCTAATTTCAAACAGGTTATCAAGTAGATTTTGTAGGATAAATTCTGGGTTTTGCGCAGCTCTTACTGAAGGGGTTTGTGTTCAATCTGTTAATGGTCTGTTAGTTGGTTCAGAAATCCTGACAACAGTTCTCTGTGGAAAATCTATAATTTAAAAATGGAGAGTGCTGCATAGAATCTGCTGTGTTCCCCTGCCATGTGTAACTTCAGTAAGAGCTTTGGTTTCCATGTGCTGGAGTCTGGTGTCCCTCACATTCCCAACAGGTGCAGCAGCTTCACCCCCAGTATTTGTATCTTATCCACATGACTGAGGAGCTTGGGAAGAGCCATGGGATTGCAGTGCTTCAGGAGAAAGCTTGAGCTGAGTGAGCTGTGCAAAGATACATGTGAAACACATGCACACTCATACAGTGTGCGTCAGAAGGGAGTGTAATGTGTGCAAGATCTGCTTATTGAGCCCTATTTATATTTCTGCAAGCAATAAGAAGAGTTAAAGGTCCAACCTGCCATCATCTTTTAGTTTAAACTTTTTTAAGGCAGGTGTTTGAGCTCAGCAGGATGCCACTGGGTCTGCAGAGCAGTGTGTGCAGAGACACAAATGTATATTGTATGCACGGGTGTTCATGTCAAGGGAGAAAACTGAGGATAAAAGAATCAGTATAATACTGCTCTGCAAACTGTATAAGAAGTAAACAATTTCTGTGCTAAGTAGAGTCCACTAAGGAATGTCAATTTTAGTCAAACTATTATTTTGAAGTGCTAATCTGAATTTTCTTTTCCTGGTGACAATAAAAATGAAGTAAAAAAGAGTGAATTTCCATTCCTATTTGACAGGAATATCAAACTAACAGTTACATTTCATTTTCAGACTGAGGAAGGGAAAAATAATTATGCTTTGACTGGTATTTGGCTTGAGTTTGGTTTGGCTTTTTAGCCTTCATGTGTTGACTGAGAGCTGTGAGAAGGAGCTTACTCTTTAAATTGGTACAGAGCATACGCCTGTGCTTCAGAAGACAGATAACACCAGTGATGGTTACCTGTTCCTTATGCTTGTTGTTATGGGTAATGACATTCGGGATCATGTTCTCCTGGAATACCTTCAGTGCTCCACAGATTTAGACCTGAAATATTTTTAACTTTCCTACCACAAGCCAAGTGGCAGGTAATTGATATCCTTATGTTGTATATACTGTATCCTGACACTTCCAAATGGTACTGATGACAAAGATGTAGAGGGATGGGGAACACACAGTTTTAACACTCTTCGGTAGCCTCTGCTATGCTCTGCAGTTTTGTTCTCTGACTAAAAACTTGGAGGACGGCAACATAAACAGAGTGTATTGTGAGGTCACTTGACCCTTTAGGTTGTTGATTATATGTAACCTCTTAGAAATTACCACTTAGAAATTACTGAGAACTTTTGGTTTAAGTTCTGCCTTTTTTTTTTTTTTATAATTCTGAACCCACTTGGTAGAATACAGAGTCTTTAGGAGAGATTGGCTGGGGTCAGAAAGTTGACAGTCGCAGAAAGGAAATGAAATTAATGAAAACTGTGAGAGATTTATCTGGCTAGGTTGATTTACTAGAGTTCTGCACCAATTTTAGTTCTTCCGAAGTCTGAGAATAACTAGCCTGATGTGGAATAAAAGGAGAGATGAATGCAATCTGTGAGGAGGAACATGGCCCCACTGTAACCTTATTGTGCTTCTGCTTATTATGCTGCTCTTCTATTGAGCGGGTTTGCTGAAAAAAAATGTACTAAATGACAACTATACCATCAATTTTTTATTACCTTTAAAGAAATAAACCACTCATTTTTGCAAGGGAGATGGGGAAGAAGTTTAAGGATTTAAGCATGTAACTGTTCAGATGGAGTCTGTTTGGTTAGACCAACATTCCTTATGTCATTGCTCATTAATGTTGTTGTAGCAAGTGTTTATGCATGAGTGTCCGAGAAGAACTGGGTGCGCTCTATTCAAAATGGCCTTGTCAGGCTACATGAAGTATTCACTCTGAGACATATAAGAAAATGCATGTTTTATGATTTATTCTGACAGGGTATTCACATTGCTGCTTTAAGTATTTCTCCAGATCTTTTCACAGTAGATGATCAATTAGCACTTTACTTATTCTTTCTGTTAATTTAAAACATGAAAACAACAATATGGCCACTTCTCATAGGACTTTTGTGTATCCCGTGAATTGAAATCCATCAGATCAGTGTTCTGTCTGGTTCTGTCGCCAGCAGGTTCTTACAGAGCTGCCTCTTGTTGCAGCACTTTCCTTGTCCCCCACTCTAGTAGAAAGTCAACTGACTTACAGCCCTCTGTAGGCAAGAACAGGGCAAAAATCAGAATCTGATCCTGGAATTGGATTGAACCTTTTATACAGGTTTTTGTAAACCCTTCTTTCCTTTCTGTAGTCTTCTTGTCCCAAAGGAGACTACTAATTCTAAAAATTGCCTATCTTAACAGATTATGGAAGTTTACAGAGAGTTGCATTCGGCAACTTAAATGTGTGGTGTCATGGTCAGATTCTGATGTTACATCCTGATACTGAATATTTATGTCTCTCAAGGACTTTGTTTTGCATGCTGAGGATGGAATGATCCACTAGTATTTGAAGTTTTAAACTCATGTTTTGTTTTTCACCATGCCTTATGGCAAGTGGTTCCACAGGCTGATGGGACAAGAAAGTGTTTTCATTTTTATCAGTGTTTTACATTTTCTGTCCATTTCATTCACATTCTCTTGTGGTTTTTTTGTTTTGTTTTGTTTTGTTTTGTTGGTTTGTGTGTTTTTTTTTTTTTTTTTTTTTTAATGTAGGAAAGCATGAATTTCAGTCAATGTTACCCTCATGCCGAATTTTCTTGGAAAACCAAAACTGGTTATTTAACCTTATAGCAAGCTAGCCTGTGGTTTTGCCCTAAACCCATAGTATTTTGAGTCATATAGCTTCTTGAAAGGAGCAATTTTTCATTTTTGTTGTTGTAGATTATAAATTGAAAATGTGCATTCCAGAGAGTAAATTCACAGAAAATTGAAGTATACAACTTAGACTTGTTTTAAGGTAATATTTTTATTCTAGTGGATAAAGCCTAACTTGTTACATTTGAATGCTTGGTGTAGCTATTTTTTTTCTCTTAAAACTTGTCTTATGGAGATAGCTGAAAGCTAGAGGTATTTCTAATTGTAGCTCCTGATCTCAAGCCACTCTTAAATACTGTTGTTCATAGGAAGCTGTTCAGGAAGAAGTTCTAACCATGGTCAGATGGTACTTTCAGAATCCTCGCTGGAGCAGCAATAATGCTGGAAATGTTTTTTTTTTCCAGATAATCTATATGGGGGTGTTGCAAATGTTTTTCTGCTTTTCACAGAACCTGTTTCTCATTTTGCAAGTGGGTGGTAGATTAAAAGGGCCATGAAACTTCAGACAAATAATTTAATATTTTTGATTTAATTGGAGGCATAAATATAAGAGTAACAGTTATTCAACTGAAACCTTATACTTATTGTTACCTACCAGAATTTGTGCTTTATAGTACAGAGCAACATTTCACAGTTGAGTTTCACTGGAGATGAAGTGATAATCTCTGGCTGTAAGTTGTAAATTGCTTTGGGATAAAAGGTACTGCATAAATGTAAATTGTTACCTTATTAAATGCAAGTGTAGTGTAACATGGTTTTCAAATTACTAATGAGTATTTCTTTGGAAGGCTGATCACCTTTTTTTAAGATAAAATAACACTAGGTTCATTTAATCACCCTAAAAGGTTTTTATCTAGCACATTGTAATACTTATTTTTATTCCTATAAACCAACATTATTTAGCAGAATTACAGGATAAAATAAGATAAAGCTTACAATGTTTTTCTTAGTCTTAATGTTTTGATTGCCAGTCAGGTTGCTTACTTTTTGTTTAAATTTTTATGATAATACTTAAAAAAACCACTTTTTTTTTGGTCTTCTTGCTGTTTTTAGCAATATGCAGAAGTCAGAATGTCATAGACTCTACTCTAGGTGTGCAAAATGATTAACGATATTAACATCAAAAGCACTGTGAATGAGAAGATTGTTTGGGGGATATTGGGGGAAGTACTGATGAATACCATTTTAAGATATTTTTGTATGGGTTGTATTACTTCAATTCCTTCCCCCCATTTATGTTAACAATTGTGAGAAAAACATCAAAAAAAGCTTGATGAGGAAGGATGAGACAAAGTAGAAAAAATTTCGTAAGGCCTAAGTAATTATGCAAGACCTATTTCCACAACATGTAAAAGCTGATTTTTGTTGGACACTGAACTTTTAGTGGCTCAAGCATCGACCAGTTTTGTGCTGAACTACACTTTATCCATAGCAAGTACTTACATATTTTTAAGAACAATAAATTACGTATATAAACAATGGGAGATTTATGCATGTGCATTTTAGCAAGTCTAATATCACTCTCAGAGCATGTTCACATCAGGCAAACACTGTCATTCTGTGTTTTGGTATGATTCATAACTATTCTGACTTAATTTGTGATGTAAAACATGGTAAGGGAATAATGCTAGTACAGCAACAAGCAGTATGATGAAAACTGAAACATTTTCCAGGGGTGTATTGCTAAACCAACCTTATGCCCAGAAAGGAACACAAATCATAACTTTGCACTTGGAGTGAGTACACCTAAATGATAAAAGTTGAAGGGATATTGAGTATCTGTGCCAAAAAGAAGTGATTTTGTGCCATTTTGGTACATCTAACTGAGCAGCAATGGAGACAAATATGTGGGCACTATTAACCTGTAGTCTCTGCAGAATTTTTTGTTGATCTGTGTTGCAATCACAAAATTGGTTTGCTGTATCACCATAGTAACAGTAGGAGACACTCTACCTATGATTTACAAAAGCTTCTATTGTAGCAGCTTTCTGTCTTGTCCCCTGATGGTCAGCTACAAACTGCCAGACTGCTTTGGGGGTAAACAGTAAAGGAGCACAGACAAAACTAATAATAGTTGATTTGGGTCCTCTCCCCCCAGCTCAAGATAGCAGTTAAGCCTGACTTTAAGAGTTAGGGTCCAGAATTAAAAAATGGAATGGTACCTGTAATGGTGGCTGTGATATTTGCTGTTATTCTCCTGTGGTAGGAGGAGAAAGGAGAATGTGCGATTTTGGTGTGCAGTTTTGGAGATTTCTTGTGTGGAATTCTTAATGGTTTCTATATACTAGAATATTTAATGGTATTTTCTACATACTGCTTAGGTGTTTTAATTTGTATTTTTATATACTATGCAATAAAAATGAATTTGGTGTTTATGCAGTAGTTCATTAAGCTATTATCTCCATATTTAATCAGCTTTGTTGAGGAGTGGTGGAATAAGAAGTTACGGTCAGAGCTAAGGCACAGAGGCTCAGCATGGATAGAAAGCCAAGGCAGGATAGAGCATCTCTAATTGGTTGTTTTAAGAACATTTTATATACCGGGGCTGGAGGTCTGTTGAGAAAAAACAATTGAAGCACAGGTATACTCTGACCCCACATCTCACCTAAGCCTTTAGTTACAGTGATTTTTTTTCCTCCTCTGATCTCACAAACTCTTTATTTTATAACTAGTACTACACCATGTTTCCTCTTTGTTACTTTTGGTTTCTTTCATCTCTTGCTGAGTGTATTAATTTATTTTAGATTGTTGCTCAGTGCATGACCTTGAAAGACATATAACACTAAATATAAACAAAAAGTAACACTCTGTTCTGTGAAATGATAATATTTTCTAAAAACTGAAGGATGTGAAGTAGAATTATTCTAGTTGATTTTAAATTATCTCCTGATTTTACTGCAGTTTCACACTTAGTCAAATACAGAAATAGTACAGAAAAAACCTGCTAGATAAATAAATCACCGTTTCTTGGTTTATCCTGGTCTTTGGATACATAAAGATTATGTATGGCTCTGGGCTGCATGAACTAACATGCAAATGTTCTACAGCTGCTTGTTGATGCCTGACTCAACAGGGCCTGAACACCTTCCTACCTGCCTGGAGGTGTCATGGTGTATTTCACTGATGTGATTAAAATAATCCTTATTTTGTGAAAAAAGTGTAACTCATAAAGTGAGTCAGAGCATTTATTAAGGATGAAGATACCACAAAGCAAACAGTTTTCTCAAAAGGGAGACAATATTTTCTTACCTTATGGCTCTCATGGTCCTGTCAGTATAACTGTAGTGTTAAAGCCTTTCACAGAAGTACAGCACTGCCTTAGCACAGTGACATGCTTAGCAGACTTCCCAGGTTATTTCAGTCTGTCATCAGAACTTTATCATTCTACCAAGGGTGCTTATTTATACACCTCACAAACTGATTAAAAACACAAAGTAGTCGTTTTTCTAGAGTAAATTTGGAATTGAAATCCAGATGACAGTGCCAGTATTTTCACCTGCTTTACTCAGGTGAATAATTGTCTTGAATGTACTTCAAGTACATTTCATTTTATAGTGAAGAATTTGCATGGGCTATTCTTCTTAATTCTTTGGCAGTTATTCACTAAAAAAGTACTGTCTGTCTTGCTCTATAGACGTGCTAGATACCTGGAGCTTTTACATTTATAACAAAAGAGAAAAGCACATAGCTTAATTTGGCTAAATGGGGGAGTAATGGTGTAAATGTGAGGACTTATCCAGCAGACAGCCATATAAACCTTTTTAGAGTCTGAAAGACCCTGTAATTAGATTGCAAACCTCTTTGTATTAGAAACAAATTGTAACATGCATTGATCATAGGCTTTCTGTTATTTTCCTTATACCCAGAAAGCTTATTTTGTGAATATGAGACTCAAGGCACTTTGCAGCCAGGATATCTTCTGGTTTTGTCATACCACCATCTTGCCCACCACATAAGAGAACTGAGATCAGATTTTTAAATATATATGAATTCTCATGCCAGGTTTGATATCTGGGGATTTCACAGCCCGCACCAACATGTTGTAGAGATCAGAAGTTGACAGAAATATTTGCTGACCAGCAAGAGAGAAGAACAAAACAGATAGGACCATTGTTTCTTCTCAGGATGCTAGAGTCCATAAAGAGTTAAATGCTTCCTTTTTGGAAGAGTTTAGCTTAGCCCACAAGGGGAAAAAGACTATTCCACTCTTTTACAGCTGTTAGCACAGCTCCTGGAATATTTTAGCCAAAATTCAATCAAAACTCAATTTTGTTCTAGAAATCAAGTTACTTTAGGATTAGTTCAGTGCAAACAACAGAAGAATTTGAGCTCTCTGTTGGCTTTCGTTATAAATAATTCTGAGTTCTGTTCTATTGCCTTCATTTGCCACTGAGTGATGCAAAACTTTAGATACTGAAAGTTCACAAGAAATAAGATGAACATGTATTTGGATCAGCTGTGAAAATATGCTGTTGAGTGGCACCTATGCAATCAGCAAGTTAACAGAACAGAATTGAGCTTATTGTTTACATCACAAGGAAGGCCAAACCTGAGGTGCTGCAGCCACGCTTCTGAATGATTTGTACTGTTCACTGCCACATCCATCTGCATAAATATGCTTCCTTGCAGAATTTAGATGAATAGAAATGCCTCTTCTTTGGTTTTATTAATGTCATTTATTTTTAATAGAGGGGAAAACTAAAATAAGTTCTCTTTGTGGAGTCTGTTGAGGAAAGGAATCTGGGGAAAAAAAACTTAAAAGTTAATTTTTTTTAATCTTGAAATCTTGTGCTTAGTAAGTGTTTAAAAATTTCTGGCAGTCCTGTTAGTAAAAATAATTATTCACAGCCTTCTGGGTGTTGTGGATCTTTTCATTTTATATGTTCAAAAGAAAGGGGGATTCTTCCAAATCCTCAAATGTACAAAAGTACATTAATTTCATTTTCATCACATTTCTTCATTGCGTTAGATTTGCATGGAATTTTAACCCAGAGATTTAGCAGTAGTGTGGGAAGACAAGCTCTTTCTCCTCCCTCCCCTCCTTTTTTTTTTTTTTTTTCCAATAGGGCATTTTGGGTCATTTTAGATGAAAGAAACTTCAGTTCATGCTATTATGCTGGTTTCCTGGTTCAGTTTTGAGTCCTCCTCTAGAGGACACACGAAAGGGAAAAATGTTGGCAACTCGATTGGACCTCTGGGTCGTTGTGTTCCTTTTTAATTTTAGCACAGATTCTAGTTAATACTCTTGAATAACATCAGCTTTCCTTCTGATGTTAGTCCTACTGATTATCTTTTTGTGTGGAAGGATATTTATTAATGGGGACTGCTTATGTAGAATTCTGCTGGTCAGTGTAACTGGAAGTGATGGATCTTGTTTGTTTGACCAGAGGAATGTGGTTCCCCAAGAATACAAAAGACTCATAGAATTTATGTAAATGAAAGATAACACTGCAGTTTACAAGTACAGTTCCAGACACTCCAAACATTGCATGATGCAGAGGCTATAAGGATGACCACCAAACAAGGATTTTTATGAAAAGGCCATTTTTTAGGGCTCAATGTAATGTAAAGGCACAGGAGGGAAGGTTGGGCAGAGTTTGCAGGAGAGGGAGTTCGGGTTAGTTCCACTGCTAGTGAGAAGTCCCTAAAATGTCTGAATTATCTGAATGAGTGTATTCTATCTTTTGGATAAAAGAATTTTCCTGAAGCAACATGCTAAAGTGATCTCTTGGTGTTAATTCTGTGTTAAATCTGCTGCAGGTGCAATGGCGAATCATGTTCGTCTTTTTAAATGAAGTATCTAAATACTTTAGAACATGTAGATTGTTGGCCACTTACATGGGTGCTTAGGAAGGGCTTATTCTAAAACAGAGATGTATAAATTTCTGGTGTCCATAGAAAATATGGTCATATTCTTTCCTATTTTTTTTAACCAAATGTTGAATTATGATTCACTGTCCTTTATTAATCATACAACCACTTGCTGTATGTTTTAGATGGGTCTGTTTCTCTGGGAGTGACTGATACATTGAGTATTCTTGATGACAACTGGTACTTCATAAATGCAGGCTATTAATAGCCTAAGAACTTTATTACTTGTTTAGAGTTTTACAGATTGTTTCTGCTAAGAGAAGAAATTTTCATGTGGAAAGACACATGAAAGCAGTTCCTTATTCACAGACAATACCTGTAGCACTGCTAATCTAAAACAGGATCAAATGACAGCAAATAATTTCTTGACTTATAGTTCCCAGTCTTTTGTTTCAGAAAGTGCACTTGCTCTCTTGCTTTCTTGCAGAGATATATTAGCATGCCTTTCTTCCCATGCCCTTGACTTTCCAGCCGCATACTTTTTTTTTTTGCCTCTGGCTGCTTCAAGTTGTCTTTATATAGTTGGGTGTGACTGCCAAAAATCTTCAAGCTGATTTTAGCATTCAAATGTGAAGGAAAACCTCAGTCCACCTGGCCCAGCTCCTAGAACTTTAGGGCAGCAGAAACCCAGTTGGGAATGGTTGGCTACCTTCCTCAGCTGTTACCATAAAAAAATGGCTGTGGAGCAGCTCTCATAATGGCACATGGCCACTGTACCTCCCAGCTTGCACACAAGTTCAAAGACCACCAGTAGGTCAAATCCCCTCCTAGAGAGCTGCCGGATCATCAGTATAACTACATTTTAGCCATTAGGCCATCAAACAGCTCAAATGCAGGCCTATTTCATGTACCTGAAGACCTTGGGAAGATGACTAGGAGGCTTTTGTGTACACCTTGGAATGTCAGGATTATTCTGACTCCTTCTCAACTCATTTTATTTGAGCCATTTAGGTCAGTATTGGTTCTCCAGCAATACTGAGATTTGGATATAAATGCAAGGATATCTGATATGATTTCAAAGTTGATAATATAGGAACTACTGCTTCTAAGTGGAACTGAACCTCCATATTTCATTGTCTTAGTTCACAGTCAGTTGGACATTTCCTTAACAGTAGGGAGAATCTACTTTATGGATATCTATCCATGTTGATCACACAGAGGAAACATTGCTGCTATCATCTAGAATTCACAATTTCCTATACTTTGTGATTATCGGACTGATATTAGCAGCCTGTTGGATTTCATGCTCATTTGACAACTCTTAGATCTTTTTTATGGATTTTGAAAGCCTTAGACCTAATTTTTTATTTTGGTTAACATTATAACACATTAAAGTGTTGTGTCTGTCTGATGTGTGCTCTGGTAGCTGCTTTGTTACTTTCTAAGTCAAGGATTCCTTATGGTAGGTGTAACTACCTACAGAAAGATAGTGCCTATCCAAAATATCCTGCTTTGTAAGTGCAAACCAGAATAGAGCTACAATCTTTTATATTTTTGTGATGTTATGGCTCAGATTATTTTCCTGTAACTTTACCTAATCATATTTTCAGTGATTCGAAATGTGATTTACGTCAGCTCTCATTAGAAAGCTAAGCTTTTAAAAGTTAAATGCTTTCATTTGTCCGTAGATTTGTACTTGTATGATTTATCATGTGCCTGGGTTAAAAATAAATAGAACATACAGAGTAGGTAGAAAGTGTAGTGCTGCATGGGATTGCTGTTGTCTTTATGTGCAGTTAGACAGGTGCTTTCAGGGATCACTGGTTCACTGTGACTGTCACTGTGCTCAACAGATCCAGCATCTCTGAGAAACACCAAGTATGTTCATTTTGTGGTTATACAGCTTAAAGAGTTCAGAGCGATGGGACTGAATCTTGTTGAAGTAGACCAGGACTGAGCTGTAATTCTGATGGTGTTACAGTGCTTACTTCCCAATGACTGAGTGTCTCCTTTCTTAAGTGATTCTGGGCGAACCAAATTCTGTCACTATTTTATAGGCACTGTTTATACTCCTTTAGAATGACGTATGTCAACCTTTTTTTAGATGTGATTCCTCTGAGGTAACTTGAACCTTTATTTTAATTATTTAATTATTTAGTGATTTTTACTGAAATTTCCTTTCTCTCCTCAGTACTAATTAATTATGTTTTTATCCTAGATATTATACAGTGAACAGTGAAGCAATCATTGAAAAATTACTTCATGTAGCGAAGAACAGAATGAAGTGAGAGATGAATAAATAATGATAGGATAGTGTTGCAATTCAGATAAACATAATGGGTGATTTCACTTTGATTAGAAGTAAATATTATGCTATAGAAAGGTCTCATTTATATATTTGTTATCATATAAGCCAGTATAAAATGCTAACTTTAAAAAGAGTAATTTTGACTAAATAAGTGAAAAGTATGTGCATAGTCAGTAACTGCTATTCTCATCATAGCAGCAAAGTTAAAATATGTAGCATTACTTTGGGGATGCTGTTTTGGATGAAAGAATGCTGTGTTTCATGGCAAGTGGAAAGCATGATTAATGCTGTAGAAATGAAGTATTTTTGATGTTTTTTTATGTGTTGAGTTACTTTCATACCACTATAAAGACTTAGTCCTGGGCTGTAAATGAGCTTGAGCCCTACAGTTCCTTGTATGAGATCTTTAAAGGTCATGTCCCTTTTAGGAGTTTTATTTCTAAAAGTAATGGAGCAGAAATAGCTTCCTATTTCAAATCTTTCTAGCAGAGGCAAATGCTGGATGCAAATGCCACTGGGTTCCTTGGCAGTTCTGTTTTGTCTGACACAATTTTTTCTAGGTACTTCCCTCTTTTCTTACTGGTGTCTGTCCTGTTTAGTTGCTGGTTTACAACTGCTGCCCCAGCAGATGGCTGTGCACAGCTGATGTGAAGAAATTACAAAGAAAGTTGCAGTTTAAAATAGTGGTCTTTTATGAGGTGATCTGCTAGTGTCTGCGTTTCTTCCCTTCTGGGAGAATGATGGCAGAATCATTGAATGGCATGGACCTTCTATTGAAAAGGAAGAGTCACTCTGAGCTAGTTTATACAGGAAAGCTTACAGTGCAAGGCTCTGATGAGGTCAGAATGAGGCATTGCAGACAAAAAAAATTTGCAATCCAAAGGCACAAGACAGAAAATGAAAATTCATGATCCTGTCATTATCAGAAATGAAATGAAAGAAGCAGTTAAATTGGAAGGTTTTGTGAGGGAAAGCAGAAACAGGAATGAGGTGAGACTGGTGGAGCATGACTTTGGAATGGAAGCAGGACCATACTTATTAACTACCTGGGATGAGTTGGTGCATGAAGTAGACTTGTTCATTCCTTGTTATTAGTAATTTTTCCTCTGAAAAGTCACTGTGAGTGACTTTTGTCAACAACACAATTTGTTTGGAGAGATTACTGTGATACTTCATAGTGATATCTTCCCATTTTTACCAAATTAAAAAAATCACATTTAATTCATATGCTGAAAATGATGTGGGTAACAACTGAAAAATATTTCTTGAAAGATGCGAGGCATTCAGGACACCTGATGAGAACAGTGGTGTGTAGTAATCTTTTCTTTTTCCTATGAAAATGCTGGAAATCTTCACTGCAGTGAAGTAGTTCAAAGTCACAGTTTATAAAGCTATTGTTTGCAATGCAAATGTGGAAACCAACCTTGTCAATTTTCACTCATGTTCTGCTCTGCAGCATAGAATCCAAGAGAGCTTTGGATACCCATAGCTAACATTGTAATGGTGTATGGCTTTACCACAGTGTGAATTCCTTTTAATGTCAGTTTCTCTATGGGGGATTAGCCACCACAGATGTCACAGATCCTGGGAATATCTTCCATGATAAAAAAAGGAAAGCTGGCATCTCAACTGTCATTTAATAATCTACAGACTCGTTAATTTATGTTTTATGATATTTGATACCTACAGATACAACAAACCTGTTCTTCAAGTGCTTGCTAGTTTGATTGTAAAATGTGTATTAATTTATGTTCTGTAAAACAGATTCTAAAATGCCATTTTGCCTTTGCTTTGAATTTTTTAACACACCAGTGGATAAATCAGGAATGCTGATTTTCCCATTACACACATCTTAAAGCAAGCCACTTTGACTAATAGCTCCTCCCCTCCTTTTCTCTCTTCACCCTGTGTAATGTTAGTCTAAAATGCTGGTTAAGGTCAAAACAAGTTTATGCCAGTTAAAAACAGCCATATGGAAAGTTCCAGCCCTGAGCCCCATAAGCTATGAGGGAGGAATTTATAGCCTCGCAATGCTCCCAGTGCTTCTCTTTAATTAACTACTCTAAGCATCCTAAAATTCTCA
This sequence comes from Grallaria varia, assembly GCA_013396735.1. Taxonomy (NCBI): domain Eukaryota; kingdom Metazoa; phylum Chordata; class Aves; order Passeriformes; family Formicariidae; genus Grallaria; species Grallaria varia. Next base: position 1,870,133 of record VWZG01005870.1, on the reverse strand, counting down.
ACAGCAATCTGCCTGACAACAGGGAACCCTCTAGGTCTGTATATAGTAGTAATCACTCTGCCCAACAGTGTTCTATATAGATAAGTATATCAGGTGTTCTGTGACCTCCCAGCAAACTGTTACACCTCTTTGTTCTGCCCTGAAGATGTGAAAAAATAAGTTGGTTCAATTGTTTTGCTGTTATTTAAAGAGAGCGTATTCTACCTTCCACTTTCCAAATTTTACTTGTAAAATCATGTTTGTTTCTTTGTTTTTAAGAAATAGCCCAAAAGACAGAATTCCTAAATGGTATTAGACATGTAATCACATGTATTTCTCTTTTACAAACTGTTCTTTTCTATGGAGTTTTCATTTGCTTGCTTCAAAAGAAGGACACATAGCTGTCCTCTGGAGGAAGAGAGACAACTGTGTCAGTAGGTTAATCTTTTTGAGAAGGAGGTATTCAAGATCTATGATTTGACTTTCTTTTTATCTGTTCTTTTATTGGATATTAAATGGCTGGTTCTTACTATGATTCAGTTCCCCACCAACAGTTTCTTGCAAACTTTATCAGTATTTATATATTTTCTTCTTTGTCACTGTGGAAAACATGAAAAACCAATGACCACAGATTTATCCCACCTTAATAATGATTCAGTTTTTCATTCGCATGTGCTTGCCTGTTTTTTCCCCTAATTATTCATTGGAATTAAGAGCAGTTATCCATCAAAGATCTTACAGCAATTGAGGTGCTTTATGTACATACCTTCCACCTTCATCAACCAAGCTTGTTATTTCATAAAAGAAAGAGACTAAGTAAATCTAATGTAACCTTTATTATTTCTTTTGAGCCACCTTGTGATTAGAAGGTATTTATGCCCTGTAAGCATCTAGAATTTTTCCTCCTTCAGTTTTTTTTGAATTCTGCTAAAAGCTCTTTTGTAATAACTACAAAAATATTGTAAGACATAGAGTAGTGTTATACCATTGTCATTGCTTTTATAGTGACTAATATGCAGTGATTTTTGTGTGGTGTGAATATGTCCAAATGGACTCGGCTGGGACATTAATTCCATCAGAGAATTTAAGGGAAGCTGTAGCACCTGCTGAGGTTTAGGTAAATATTTTCATGCTTAACTTGTGCTGTGCTTTGTGCTGGTAGATTATCTGCTTCCAAAATAACCAGTTTATAGCAATGTTGGGCATGTCTGCAGAGATGGTATTAAAGATATTTCTGAAGGGTGTAAGGTTTTGGGGAGAAGTTACAAAAAGCTACAGAAAATTAAAGCTCCTTAATTATTGTAATCCTAATGTGTTGTTGCTGCAGTGGTAATAAAAGCAATGACATATTTACTTCTGTGAAATAATATTACTGGTTTTGGTTTCCAGTTTCAGTTTCTCACTGTCAGGGGTGATCAGTTTGAATAAATCAATTCACTATTATGGAAAAATTCCTGGAAGTAATATGGCCTTTGAAATATTTAGGTATGTTGTCTTTCATTGCATTAGGTGAGACAATGTTTTTGTTTAAAGGAAAGGGTAAAAAGCAATGTCTGAGTTACAATTCATGTTACTTTAAAACCTTTGTTGGGTTAGCTTGTATTTCTTTCCTTTTGATGATAAATTCCCAGTCATCCCCTTATTTCTTCTTTTACCTCTGTCCTGACCCTGTCGTTACACTATTGAATCCACTGGTGTATGTGTTACCTTTTTTGATACTGGCCAGAATGGGTCATTCTCTCAGATGAGGATAAAGTCACAGTCATAGACCATTTCAAGTTGGAAGGGACCCATAAGGACCATC
>VWZG01005870.1:1798350-1863350 GCA_013396735.1 Grallaria varia | reverse complement strand
ATAAACGCTTGTTACCTTGTCCCTGGGGCATGGTGTACTCAAAGCTAATAACTTTTCATTGTTCATATATTTTTCTAGTTCTGCTCTGCAGTAAGATGATTTTAGACTGACTAATCTACATTTCTCTTGCAATAGACTTCAGTTGGTCCAGTCAAAATAGAAAAATATGCTATCATATTATAAGGATGTCCTAAGAAATGGCAGCTTTTGGAGCATAATAAGTCTATCCGTCTGTAAGTTTTTAAGACTCTTCTTTCATTATTTATAATGCTTCACCTGCCTCTAATCTTAGCTCAGTTATTGACTTTACTTGTTTGAGATTGGCCTTTTAGTTCTAAGAACACAGTCTCTGGGGTTTTTCTGCTATTCCCATGTTGTGTCTCAATGTAGTATTAGAAAGACATAATTAATTTGTTTTTGAAACAATTGCTATGGTGATGAGTATCACACCAAAAAAAATCCATGGAGGTAATGTATATTCCTTGTGTAGTGAGGAACTAGATGCCAATGCTCAGGAAAGTCTGGAACTATATAATCAACAATTTAATCCTTGTTGAAATAAGCCAACAACTTTCATAGTGTGCACTGAATGAGCCAGGGATCCTCAGGACTTTTAATTTTGTAATCGAAGGTTGTGCCATAAAGCATCGTAGTTTGACTCAGGGCTACACAAGCATCTTTTCTGTTGGCATCTGTTAATGTTTGCCCTCTGCAATCCTTTACAGTACATCTTTAGTACTTTGTGTAGATACAGAAATATATATCCATGGTGAGAGTGCAGTTTGCATGTAGGTAACTGTGTAAAGTTAATCTAAGTATTTCAGCAATTCTAGGACAGCCTGATTCAATAAACCTGAATATAACCTTCTATTAGAGTTCCCAGAAAACTAATCCTATGGCCAAAGATAGCTATTAGATATCAGGCTTTTTGGAGCTACATCATATGTGACTACTGAGTTCACTGAAATTAACTCTCATTATGGATAACACCCAAAGAACTGCTGCTTTTGTCAAACATGCCCACTGTAGTCTTTCCCAGTATCTTGTTTCAGGCGCTGTTAGTATTGTAGTTACTCATTATATGACTGGCTTCACTAGGAGCTGACCAGGTTGTTTGATGTAGTTGTTGTCTGGTTTGTGTTTTCATTTGCACTCATGCTTTGTGGAGGTGAAATGGAATCTGCATAGTCCAGTTGTTGATTTGTCAGCTGAGTAAGGACCCATATTTTCCTCATACGATGTAGATGTTAATTCAGAAACATTTCCAGACTCTGATGCATTCTGTAACCTTTTCAGTGGCATTAGATATCTGCTGCATTCTGGAGGATCCTCAGTGGTATTAGAGATGTCAAAGATGTTACTAGTTTGACTGAATAATGTGTATAAGTCTCCTAGGTCACATCTGTGGGACATCGGAACGACTGTTTCTTTGTCAGGAGAGCCAGATTTGGTGCAATGGTCTGGATTGTATGGCAGGTTCCTTGTCATTGGCCAACTTATTCAAAAATCACTGCTGATGTATCCATGAAGTCTGTGTTTTAGACACTGAAAATGAGACTGATTTTTAGAAAGTACTGTCTTAAAATTAAGAATTTGGTTTACCTCTGTATTTCTGCTTTGAATTAAATAAGCTGCATCAGCATGGTTCTTGTCCCTTCCTCACTTTCTCTTTTAATTCTGCTTTTTAAAAATAGTTTTGGTTTGCTTTGCTGCTGTGTAGTTTCTTGGTGTTGAATATTGATTTTTTTTATTTTTTTTTAAATTTTATTTTCCCCATCAGGTGTCTCAGGGTTGTTTTCTGATTCAGTTGCTCTGGGTTGTGGCTCACACCCTCATCACCAGTACAATATCCCTCCTGCTGGAGAAAAGAGAGGAATCAAGTGCAGGATACACAGCGTGGATTCTTTACTGGAAAGGTGGATACAGATGTGTCTGCCTTTACAACTTTTAGACAAAAAAAAGAAGGCCTACAGAACACACAGGTTATCAAACAGGGACATGGACTGAATGTCAACTATCTTTTCTATTGCTGATAAAAGGTTTTCAGCTATTATTACTTGCATGTTTTGTTGCTATTCAGAGATGGCTCTCTTTCCTTCTAAATGCTGTTGACAGCCCATTCCTTTCTTATATGAGGTATTAGTTGACCCTGTTTGTTATGATTTTAGACAATTTCTTCAGGCTTTGTTTTCACTTTTCTCTCTCTCGATGTATTTTGTGGTCTTGCCACTCTTTCTCATCATGGAATCCAAGCTAATGGGACCTTTGTCTAGAAATTTGCTTCAGAAGTACCTCCTTTGTCTCACCAGGGCTGTCTGCAAGACCCTACAGTGTTCTTGTCAGCTATACTTCCTTTGTCAAATCTTTTTATCTGAAACAAAAATCTTTAATGTTTTTGATGTTTTGCTCTGGAGTTGTAAAATTGCCATGTTTAATATTTATAGGTTCATGAATTAATTAGTTGGGAAATGCTGTATAAGGATTAGTGAACTTATTAGGAAGAGGAGAGACTTGAGGTTCTGCCCTCACAAGGATGCGTTTTGTTTAAGTGTGTACTTGCCATGGAGCATGCTGGTTTGAGTTTGCCACAAGGTATTGTGTGTCGCATGGATTCTGGCTTCTCCTGTGAAATGAACTTAGATTTTCTTTTTATTCTTATGCAGAATGAGAAACATTTTCACTCTCAAAGTATGTCATCTTCACTGACTGCATCACTAATGGTAGCTCTTGTCAGACTTTCGGACTCAGCTCCTCTATTGCCTACACAGAAAACCTGTGATCTGTTTTTGAACTTAACTGAATTTGGGGGCAGTGTATTCAGTGGGGTTCATGGTTTGGTTCCACATTAACTCAAGCTGAAAGCTGAGTTACTATTTTGATGTGAAACCCCTTACCATTGAATGTTCAGCTTAGTAAATGCAATATAATATTACTTAAATCTCATTTGTACAATGAAGTAAACACATAATAGTTCTGCACCTGCTCTGTCCCCTTCTAAAATGTGGGAGTAGGAGGAGGGCTGGAGTATTGTAGCTATCAGAAGTTACGTTGAGATCCAAATATCTGACATGAGCTGCAAATAAAATGAGACAAGTTAGATGGCATGTGAGGTGCTAAGAACTTGTGGCTCACCTCCTTGGAGTTCATGTTTTGGGTTTGTTTTTCTTGACTATCAGTGCCACATAATGTTGCAGATATAAGGTAAAATAAATATGTTGCCCACTGAGATCTGAGCACTCTATGGATTCTTTTTCCACTTGGAACATTAACATTACCTTCGTCATCTGTAAAATGGGGGCAGTAATCTTGTATAATTAAAAAGCATGTTATGAACGTTAATGTTTGTATGTTATGCAAATTTAAACTCCTCAGTTTATTTCTGAATATGAATTTAACATGTCTTTTATAAGATTGAGGACAGAGTCTTAATGAATTTTAAATAGTAGAAGGCACTCTTTCAAATCACCAAATCTGTCTTTTTGCGGATGCTTTGTTTTGTCTCTCCCTTTTGACTTTGTCCTTCTAATTGGTTTTATTAGTAGACTATTAGATCAAAAGAAACTTTGATGGCCATTTGTTAAATCTGCAATGCACTAGAGAAAATCTTTGAGTTTTCTGTGCACCCACTCATGTTCAAATGCAACTAATACTTATCTCTAACTGCAGGATCTTCTCAGCATTATGTAGTATCTAGACTTGATTTTGGCCATTAGCTCAGGCTGAGAGCTGGCTGTCTACCATTTATTTTAGGGGGCTTCAATCCATTACCTGCTTTTTTTCCCTGTAATGGTCTGATTTTCTATAACAACAATGAAATTTCCGTTCACTTTACAGTTAGTTTTTTTCCCAAGTCATTGCCCACAAGAAATGAACATCTCTAAGTTTCCCACATAAATCCCCAAAGTAAGTCATACCTAATAACTTTTAGTCCCTCACTGACAAAGTTTCAAGCAAAACAATAACTTGGCTTTGACCCTGCTCTCTTCAAAAAGGAAGTTACTTCTGAGTAGCAACATCAAAAAGAATAAATAATTGTTTTTCTTTTTGTTGTTATGATATGGATCATCTGAGCAGTTAGTGGTAAGCAAGCCGTCTTTGATTTGTTTCAGACGCCCTAGTGCTTCGTCCTCTATTTATGTCAGCATGTTCCTGTTCCCACACCAGGAAAGTAGAATCCCTTGATTAAATTCATATTTGTTTTAATCTTTCCCTGTGTCTGATCTCAAGCTCAAAGATTCTAATGAAAAAAGTAGTGTATCCTGCTGGGAAGAGTGCTGATGTCAGACTTTAGTCTGTTTGTTCTATTCTAACCTGATAATGCTGGAAACGCTCAGAATCCAAATGCTCAACTCCAGCAGATTCTTAAGACAAAGATATTTTGATATTTCATAGAGAGGTGTAAGCAAGGCTTTTTATTTGTACAGCCAAATAAAAAAACCCCTCACAAACCCAAAAACCTTTAAACAAATATTTATGATACAACAACTGACCACAACGGTGTGCTTAATTAGTCTGACCCCTATTTTCTTTATGTAAAGTAGGATTTTCCAAGTTCAAATCAATGAGAATAAGGAATACTAATAAGTGTTTAATTATGTTTATCTTTTGTGAACTATATTAAGAAAAGTGTACAATAATTTTCTCCATTATTCTTTTTCATAAGCATGTGGATTATTAAATGCTAATATGCATTCTGCCTTGTGCAATGACTGAAAGATCGGATTTTTTTCTGAGAACCTAAAGGCATAGCCAGATGCTCTCTTCTAGCTGGAGAGATTGGAGACGTTCCTGTCATTTTCCCCTCCCCACCATCCTTCCCCATGGTTTCCCTCCAGCTGCCTCTCTGCTGGAGGTTTCTGCCCTAGAATTCCTGCAGGTGGAACAGAATGTGTGTGGTCATCATCTGTTTCAGCGTAAAGTCGGCAAACTTAGCTAAATTTTCCTTCTCAGTGGTTAAAACTAACTCGACTTACTAAAGCAAATGCAGAGGACATGTGTGTGTCATCCTGCTGGCAGAGATGTCTCTTATGTTAATAACCATTTGTAAATTGAGTTGGCGTTGCAGAAAAACTTACCACAGATGATGGAAGTTGCCAGCTGCTTCAGTTTATAAGCTGAGCAGTGCTCAGCACTTTCAAGGAGACTTTTAATGCCTTGGAGAGGTCTTGATTAGTCACCTAAGGGATGTGATTTTCCCTCTAAATGAATTGTGCAAAGAGATGTGGCACAGCAGCCCTTGGTTTTACCTGTAAGTTGCAATGATACTTTTCCTCAGCAACCCATATTGTAAGATCCATGCATCTTGAAATCTGTAAGCATAGGAAATGCTGGCATGCACAAAGGTGTGATGCAGTCTAATTCCCTCACTCGTAATGAGTTAATTAGAAATAGTTAAAGACATTTTCTGGACCATGAAGTGGCATTTGAGTTTTTGCTTTACCCCAGAATCTCTACCTATATTGTTAGTTTTGGGAGGGGCTGGGACAGAGGAAGGTGGAAGGAAGCAAGTTTCTTTGTTTAAAATACCAAATGGGAGTCAATATGAAATTAAAAAAACCCAAAACCCAACAAAATAGACAGAAGCACTTTCACATGCTGACAGAAACATCTCCCAAGATATGAACTGCAGGATACAACGCTGCAAGTATTTCTTCTAGAAGTCAAGTGTTTTACTGATGAAAACGGGAACATCTAGGTACTTAACTATTTTGATCTTTGTTACTTTTTTGGGCACCTCAATGTGGACTTCAAAAATCCAGTAATAAGCATCCATTTTTCAACTTTTTTAACACATTTTTGGCAAACCGAATGTGATGTGATAGCGCAAATCTGTTGAGTTTATGGCTGCTCAGTGTCAAGAGCCTCACAACAGTGATTGCAATTATAGATGGGAGGGAGGTCTTTCCCTGTTGTATGACAGCTGATGAATGTCCTGAAGAGCCATGAGGGGCATATGAATGATACACACCTTTGTACTTGGCTGTCTAGTTGATGGCTGATGTACAGACTCTGGACCACTTTTTTTGAGTCACGGTCTGCGTTTGTTTGGGCTAGCTATTTTTCTGTTGTTTAGTAGAGTGATTCTAAGTCACTTTACCAAAGAGATTCAGTATAAATAAGCAGAAATATACATTTAGATGTAAAGCATACAAAAGCTATAGTGACCCTTCAAGACTTAAAAAAATCCTGTCCTTGATCTAAGTGTGGGCATAGGGTTGGCATCATCAAAAGCATCAAAACACTGCTCCTTGGGGAAATATTTAGAAAGGGTCTTTTGCAAAACTATTATAGAAGTGATTGCACATAGAAACCCAAAATTATACTTTTAAGGCAGTTCTGGATATTGAATAATAATTTTCACAAATCGCAGATATAAAAATTAATGGTAGACAATTTACAAGACTGTGTTTATTGGATTCATCCTTTTCACTCTTTTATTTTAGCTCACTATGGAATTTTGTTTTGTTTTGTTTTACTGCCCTCTGTCCAGGTGGTTTTCTGTCCTCACTTGTCCCTGTTTTATTTTGGCAGCAATGCAGATACTATATCCTCTGTAGAGAAACACCAATCTTGGCAATATTCCTGACAGTCTTTTATCTCTCTCTATCCATATGGCACTATATTTATTGCCTAAAGTGTATTGTTTACTTCTAGGGATTAAGCAATAAACTGAACAAGTTGTAAAATATCTTCACATATTATTTGTCTACTCAGTGCTTATACGCTGTTTTCCTATGAGATCATTATAGGATGTAGGATGAGTTGTAGTTCATTTGAAAGAGACTCGTGATGAAAGATGCACCAGATTACAAACATCCCTGTTTGATTATTGTTCCTGGTCCAGGCCTTTCCACATCTGTGAAATGAGAGAAATGGTAATTTAGTTCTTAGCAAAATTGTTCTGTGGAACAATTTTTAGAAGAAAAAAACCTACAGTAGCGTTGTGTGTTGTCATTGTCTATTTATAGCTACAGCTTGGATTTTTGGATTGACTGATACATGCAAACATGGTAAATCTTTGTTGTTATTGGCTTTCAAATGTAAGGCTGTAGCTATATTGCATTTTTAGCCTTTGTTCTTATAAATATCTTTTCTAATATTCTGCATGTCATGCACAGAGCTGGACATGTCAGTCACAGAGCAAGCATGTTTTGTCTTGATCATGTCTTGAAATCTGAATTTTATGTGAACAAGATGGGAACCTGGACGTAAATACCCTTTGAATGTTGGTACACCTTCAGTTCTTCTTCCGCCAATGAAGGAGACAGATCTTCCCTAAATGGTGTAGCTGAATGGAAAAAATCTCGACATGACCCTGCATAAAGAATGACAGGATACCGTTTTTTGTCACAAGTTCCACTGTAGAAGTGTGAAATCTCCCTTGATCAACACTTTGTAAAAATAAAGATATTTGTACAATGGGAGCGTTTTGGAAAGCCATCAGTTTGCAGTGGAATTGAAATATTTACTCCAATTTTTCCCAGCTTTGATGTGTTTTGAATATTCAGTTTGCCCAGCTATTTGTCTAAGCAAAGATATAACAACTTTTATTAAATAATACATCATTACATTCTATTTGTATTTTGGAACATTTATATACTGGTATAGTATGATATTTATGACTTTTTCAGGGTGTCTTCTGGGACAGCTGCCTCTCACTATGACAGCTAAAATTGCATTTGCTAGAAGAGAGAAAAAGAAAAGGGCAAAGGGACTCCACAACTGAAACTTTACTTTTGCTGGATTCCCAACATAAAAATCTGAAATGAAATCACCATAGCTGTTAAGTTTTTGCTTCTACTAAGCATTATAATATGAGAGATGATTCCTGCCACAACTTCTCATTGCAATTCACTGACAACAGAGAGGCTATTCCTGTAATATCATAGCAATTGAATTAATCCAGTTATGTGGCTTTGCTAGGCTTGCTATTTTTGTTTCACCAAGTTTGCAATCTATTTTTGTCCATCTCTTTATATGCGCATTATGTAGAAAGAGAAGGAAGTTGCTCTCGTTTTTAATTCCCGATGCCTCCTTATGATTGAAACACTTTTTATTTGGAGAGTAATGGAACATTATATGAAATTGATTTTTTTTTTTGGTTGGTAAGCACACATAGTCATACAATAACTTTGGTGTGAGTAAAATAATTTTTCTATTTCCTGTCCCCAGCCCCCCTTCTACGTACATAGTCTTGGAAAACAGAGCATGGAATGTAGAAGATCTTGTATCTTGACAAGCAGAACTGGCTACAATACTCAGTTTAAAAAACATGGAAAAGAAAATGAAAAACTACTTGGCATAATTGAAGAGATAGGAAGTAATGCTTTACGTCAGTCATGTCTACACCTACAGGACACACGTTTCTCAAGTGGAAATTGCAGGCTAAATTTCCAAAGGGAATCATGGAATGTACGTGCAGAAACACTGTCAAGAAGTAACAGGATTTATGCATGTACCTCCCACACACTGCTTTGAAAATTTGGCCTCATAAATAGAAATGCTAAACTGTTTTTATGGCATGTGGATGGTGGAAATATAATTGATCTCTGAAAAGACACACATTAGAGGCCAGGCATAGCTTATTTTTCAGGTTTACCATCAAAATGCAGAAGATTTGGTATAGTTATGGAAACTTGTAAAGCTTGAATGTTTTCCTGTTCCCAGGGTAATGCACATCCATCAATCAGACAGTCTTACTGAATAGATTATCCTCTGAGCTGAAGCTTATCCATTAGGTAAACCGGTACCTTCATTTCTTCATGTGCATATACCTTAAATAATGCATCTACTTAGACTTAGTAGTGGCTTTAGCAAGTCTTTGCCCTTCCTGTAACAGAATCCTGATTTCAGTTTACCTGGTTCTAACCTCCCATGCAGTGTGTTTCTCTGCTGTACTGAAACACCTACTGTCAAACATTTGTTTCCCATTGGGTTGTCACAGAATGAGATGTCCTAATGTCATCACATCTTCTGTGTTAGTCCAGGTGGTTTGGGTTGAACAATTATTTCCCCAGAACACACCATTTTGTCAAGACCTGTCCCTCGGAGCTGTCTGTAACCTCCCTGTGCTGTGGGTGTAAGTATCAGACACAGTATTTCTGCAGATTCTAGTGATGTTGAGTGCAAAGGTAACCAAATGTACTTATCTCTGCTCCATCAGTATGAGAATCTAATTTTTTATGTGTTTTTGTTAGTAGGTCAGTGTCAGATGACTATTCAGTCGAAATTCCTCAGTAACTTTTCCAGAAAGCCATCCTACTCTCTGCTTGGCCTGTAAATAAGGTCTGCTGTTTTCTGAGTGTGCAGTTCTACTTTGGACCTTACTGGAAGGAATGTGTGGGTTCTGTTTGTTTGTTTGTTTTGTATTTCTACAAAAAAAGGCAGAAAAAGAGGTGTTCCTTCATGAAATGAATGTAATAGTTCATGATGATTATTAGGATTTATGTCAAAGATGTATATGCATATGTAGATGCAGTTCTCCATGTTGGATCTCTGTCTTAGGAGACCAGTGATACTATATGAAAACACTGACACTTTCTGTATTGTCTCACACATGTGAGACTACCAGTGTCCGTTTGGATTTCCAGTGATGTTTTGACTTTATCTCACTTTAAGCTGTAGTTTCACTTTCTCACTTGCAATTGTGATTTGACTTACTCTGGATGGAAATACATCAGGGTTGCTTGCATGTCCTAAAGCTTATGTCAGTAGGAAATGATAGCTTTTTACACTTCTCTAGTTTCATTTTTTCTTGTTGTATGACTAATATGCCAGTGCTTTAAAAGTTTTATTTCTATGTCTTGGCCTTCAGCTTGGTCAGTGACTTGAGCAAGTTGCTGGCCTGCCCTGTACATCTATTTTTCTTTCTTGCCTCTCTTTCATAGCTGTTTAGCTGACAAGCTTTATGAGGCAGGACTGCTTCACAACATCTACTTGTAAAGTGCTAGTTGTATAGGGTGTCTTAAAAACTGTTGTAATGTGAATAGTAACTTTTAGGATTTTCCTTTATGTCCTGGATATTTTGTGCATTTTTGCTATGGCATTTGTCTGTTGCCACAGCTCTTCAGACATAGGCTTTGTCTCATCAAACTGTCCTCTTCCAGCTGAGTAGGTCCTCTTAAGCTTTCAGGTTGGTGCAACATCCGCTAGTTTGGAGAATCAAAGGACCCCCATACTTGGGGGCAGTCATGCACACAAATGCATATACAAAGGCACAGAAATATTTCTCTATGTCTAGTCTAATTCAATTCTTAATTGCTCCAGCAAATTAGTTTCCCTAACTGAAAGCAGAGTTTAGCAGATTTTACCCCGGTACACTTAGTGGAGATAGCCAGCATCATTACTGGATCAGTCCTCCATTAATCACTAGGGTGTTCATTGTCTGGGAGAGAATGTGCAGAGAGGAGTCAGCAAAGGAGTTGCATCAGTTCAGGTGCTGGGAGGCATCAAATATGGATGCTCCCTTTCATATAATAACAGCAAAGTGTTGTCCATTCTGCTGAATTTCCTCTGCTTCATGATTTCCCAGCTTTTTTATCCTTCTGTTGATCTTGCGAAACTTCCACATTTCCCTGCTAATTCTTTTAAACTCCATATAGTCCAGTAGTCACTTCCTTCAGTGTGCCTTTTTGCCAAGCCTTCAATTCACCCATCTTCCTCCCCACATCCCCTGAAAAAAATCCAAAAACCAGAACAAAACCAAAAAAAGTACCCCAAAGAAAACATCTTGCCAAAAAGGCTGTATTCTCAATACCAGGTGTATGTTAAACCTCTCTCTCCATCCTTTGATTGTCCTACCTATTGCAATTGTAAACTGTTTAGGGCAGTAGCTATTTTATTTCAAGATTTTTGGCACAGAACCTGGAAGAACAGGACTTGTACTTGGCATGTCCCTAGTCACTGGCAGTGTACCCTTTTTTAATACAAATAAACTGGAGAGCTGCCTTGCCTCCTTTATCTATTAAATGGAGAGAGTAACAGTTGCGTATTTTAAGATGATCTTTGTAGGTCTACAGATGAAAAGGCTTTAGAAATGCTAAATATTAATTATTAGTAGTAATTAGCATTCCTGTACTCTCTTATTGGTGATCTCATTTGCACTGTATAACATAACGCTCCTTTTTCTTTTTTATGCAATGGCCTTCCTAACAAAGAATACTTAGGAATGGTAAATGGCTTTTTTTTTGCAATTGGAATGAGACCTACCTGGTTTTACAGTTTGTCAAACATTGTTTTATTCCACAGCACGTGTGTTCTGTGTCTGGGTTTTCTGTGGCTGACATTACAGTATCAGTACACCTTAAAATAGGAGGCAATAATAGCTGACTCTGGTTGTGAGGGTCCTTGTCTCATGTTACCAGCTATCAGGTTGGGCTCAGCCCATAAAAGTGCATGGAAGAGAGACAGGACTCAAGAATGACCTGACCAGTGCTGTGCTGGCAGTGCAATACATTGTCCTTCTGAAAAGAAAATTGAAACACAGGCATTAAGTATTTCTCTGTTATCATATCAAATGTGTGGGATAAAGCTTGGAAGTGGACCCTAATTTTTCTATTGTGTGCTGCTGATCTAGCCACATTATTTCTTCAATATCCATAGAATGCATGTTTATCCAAAAATAATTAAAAAATAAGCCTTTAAAAGGTGTATCCTGTTACAAGGATGAAGATGTGGGGAGGCTCCAGCTGGTCAGGAGTCTCTGTGGAATGATTAGACTGTGCTAGGAACTTCTGCACACCATCAAGGTGGCATACACGGAAGGAGAGACTGTAACACAGAACAGAAGCCCGGTCTCTAAAGTGATGAGTCATTGTTATTTGACATGCGCAGTCTGTGTGTCCAATTCAGAATTATTTATGTATAGAGGAACCAATGGTCCATGGACATGTGTTGATACTGAGGTCTATACAAGCCGTAGTTTCTGATATAATAAAGGGCTTTCTGGCTTTCTGGTTCCTGTTCCTGGAGAAGATGTGTGGCTTCTTGACCTATCCCAACTGTACAGCAACATGAAGATGTCTTTTTTTCTCTGTTTGCTGTATGTCACGAAAACATAGAAATTTCTAGATGCAGTTATACCAGTCTGCTTGTTGGATTTTATCTAGTAAATGAAATTTATAAGGTTCCAACACACACACATAAATGGCTTCTATTCCATTTTGGTTTAGTTTGTTTTGCATTTTTAATTCATCTTTCTTTGAAAAAGTAGTTTCTTGAGATCGTAGAATTGCATCACTCTATTGCAAAGACAATATAGGAAGAAGACTTGCTAAGAAAGTGGTTTCTCTTCCTACACTCCCAATTAGACAAATTCATCCAGAATTTGATTTGCACAGAAAACAAAGAATTAGAAACAGCATTTTGCAGTTAATTTGTGCTCCCCAAACTAATGAAAGCCCATCAAACCTTACAAGTCTTAACCTAACCAGAGAGCCCTCTTGGTTGTCTTAATCCAGGCAGTGGCTACTGGGTCTCACAGGGCTTTGTTGCGATCTGTGACAAGGCATAGGGTTTCCTAGTTCATAGGAATTTACCAGTGTATCCCAGAAATTCCTGGATATAGAAGCATTCTAGGAGTTTGAGTTATTTCTAGAAATCTGAGAAGTTTCTGGTAATTCCGGGATTAACAGTCTTTCTAGACATTTTTCCATGCTTTTTAGGAATTCCTCAAAGTCAGTGCTTTCTGATGTGAGGTGAGATTTTATTTTTTTTTTTTTTGTGAACTTGGAGAGTTTTTAAAGTACTTTTAAGGGATCATTGCATTTTCTGGGAATTATTGAATTGAGAAATGTTCTAGGAATTTTCAACCTGTCAAAACAAATATTTATTTTGGAGGCAGTTAACAAGAGGAAGTGTATAGAGTCCTCTGGTCTCTGTGTAAGCTTTTCAATAGAGAACACGCCTGTTGACTAAATCTGGTATTATCTCTTAATCTATGTATTAATAAGCATTTAGATGTCTGCAACAAGTATGGAATAAATTCACACAGCTCGTTAGTCTGATGTACATAATTTTGATTGGATGACAATGGCTTGTAACTAACTGACAACCAAACATTTTCTCAATGAATGTACTAACATTGGTCTGGTGTCCTTTCAATAGTTACATTGAAAGTATATGCACATCAATATCTACATTTACTTAGAGAAGCAGTAAGTTTTTACATGCTTAAACAGCATAGGTATGGCAGCTATTAATTGACATCAAGTAGGTGTCAGGTCTTGGCTGCTCATTTTGTGAATCTTGGCTAACTTGGACTGTACATTTTGTTTTATTATCTGTTTTTTTTTTTTTCCTTCTTGGCTATTATATATCATGGGGAGATTTTTTTTCCAGTTAATACTCCAACAGTGTGCTGCATGGTTATTTTTATTTATCTTCTGTATGTCACAGTGTCTTGGTAATGCAGACATACTGTAAGTATCTGTGCCTGGTTCACCCAAGGCTGTTTTCATGTTGTTCTCAAATACCCTGGAAACCACTGGAGTGGTCATGCCTTAAATGTGTTGGCTTTGGATGTACAGGTTTGAAGTCCTGAGCTAGAGGAGTCACCTTGTAATGTAGGCCCGGGTGATTTGTTTAGGTAAATGCAGAATAACTACAGAAAAGTGGCTGCAGGCTCTCCTGTTTGTATTCCCACCTTTTCCTATTAAGCCTGAAGTTTCTCAAGATAAGCTGGTGGTGGTAGTGAACCTGGAAGTGAGGAGTTGTGCCACTGCTTACAGAGCAGATAGGATTATTGGACATAGTTGAAAGCACTTTGCCAGTTTAGCTAGGTAGACACTGCTCATCTGGAGGATAAATAGAAATGTCTAGATTACTTCTTTCATTAAGTGTTTACACTCCCAAGCTGGTTATTAGTGCTAGTTCCTGCCACTTGAATCCTGTTACTTCTGCTCTCCAACAGTTCTGTGCTGTATAGATGGATGTGCACTGTGGCTACTGTGGTGCAATTCATCCAAGAATCATCTTTCACCAAGGGTTTTGGTGCAGTGGACTAAGACAGAACTGCATTATTTGGTGAGTAAACATGAGATAAGTATTCTCAGAGAAAGTTTTTGCATGTAAGTTCTAAAACAGCACTGAAAGCTCAGCCTACTTTTTAAATGGTGCTTAGGAACTTCAATCACTTAAGCAATTTGATAATGCTATCTCTTTCTAAATTCCTTGCTCATTTCTATGTCAGTCTGGGTGTGTGGCTCTTGGTGTTATATATATCTGATGCATTATCGAGCTTCTTGTGTCGCTAAGCAAGATATGTTAAAGGGGATTTACATTGCCCATGTCTGTCTTAAATTTGTGCTGGAAAACATACCCAGAAAACATGAGGCTACTTGTTTGGTTTTATATGTTCATACTGCAGTGCACCTCCTTTCCTCTGAAGCATGTGAATGTTCTCTGTCTATTATTTGAGATCAACACAGAAGTTTTTAATCTTTTTCAAAGTGTAAACTATCTTTCAAAGAGTCTTGAAAGTTCATTTTATAAAACCAGATCAAATAGTTCTGACATTTTCTAGCTAGACATTTAAAGGCATAGTACAGATGCAAACCTATTTTTCACTGGATGATTTTCTGTAGACTAAGGGCTAACCTGCATCTATCATTATAAACACAAGGAGTCCAGTGTATGTCAGCAGTGTCCTGGAGAGAAACATTCCTTAAAAGTTAATCTATTGCTTTAACTTTTGTCTTTTTACTCTTTCATGAAAGTAGGACTTGACATTCACTGAATTCCTTGGTTGCTTTTTCAAGAAATTTGTCGAAACCTAAAACTGCTGATTTTGATTTGTGAGTTTAACCTAGTAAGTACTCATAATTATCTTCAAAGTACTTACTCAACTAATATGCTGAAATCAAATTGGCAGATTCAAAACCAGGATTGAGTCAAACTAAAAATGAAAGTTACATCTACTTGTGCACGTAGACTGTTCAAATTGATGTATGTGCTGGCTGAGAAAGGTAAAAAGGGCCCATGAATCGAGGTTCATTGCCATGGTAGAGACACACCTACTTGTTATCCTTGCATGATTTCACTACATTTTAGCTGCAAATACTTAATTGATTCTTGCATACCAGAGTATGTAGGAAACGTTGACTGTTGTGACACCGTCAAAGGAGGCAAACTTGGATTATACTCCCCTGGACTAAAACTAGGTGGGCTGTGTAGTCAGGCCTTTAAAATTCTTAAAAAAGATGTGTCTAGCAAGGGTGATATTTTGGAAGAGCTTTGACTGAAAAGTAATGAGTTTGGATGTAAAGATTATGTGACAGTGTTCCATGATTAGAGAATTGACTTATAAGTAATAATTTTTGCATACCACCAGAAAAGAGAAAGGTAACTGTCACATGGTGACTGAACACCAGGAGGCTGCCCGGATGAGTCTGGCAGAGCAACACTGCATGTACTTTTTAAGGGTGACGTACCATTGCTATAATACCTTATTAGCTCATGAGCTGTACAACTGAG
Source organism: Grallaria varia (assembly GCA_013396735.1). Classification (NCBI taxonomy): domain Eukaryota; kingdom Metazoa; phylum Chordata; class Aves; order Passeriformes; family Formicariidae; genus Grallaria; species Grallaria varia. The sequence goes on along the minus strand of VWZG01005870.1, from coordinate 1,847,879 downwards.
TGTTTACATCCAGCTTTTGTTCTGTACTGAGACTTCAAATCCAGGCACAAGCTAAGCTTGACTAGTTAGTATTTTATAGTGTTATTTCAGAAGGAACACTTAGCTTAATTATCACATTATATCCTGAGAGATAAGAACACATTCAACTGCAGTCACACTGCTGGTTGATTTGGTTGTGTCTCTGTTATCACAGTGTTAAATCAGCATCCTTGGAACATTCATGATCTGTGGCCTGAATATTTCAGTCCCTTAACTAGCCTAGATCAGTTGCTTTTTTTTCATATGATAGCCCAAATCTGTTTTTTGCATACTTCTGCGTTTAGAATATTTTGCAAACTGGTTAATTTCTGCATCACATTCTGAAATGCTAGGGGGAGATAAATATTATTGTCCCAGGTTTACTAACAGGAAAAGAGCAGCAGCACTATTTTGCTAAAGGCTGCTTCAGAAATTTGAGATGGATCAAAGGGCCCGTCTGCTGTGCTGATTGTCTTGTGCACAGAGATACCTGTGCTTGCTCTAAATGGGACAGTTCAGGCTCCACAACCTATTGGAATGAGACAGTGTTAAATCTGCTCCAGCTGCTCTGTGCTTAATGGCATCACTGTTAAATCTAAGTGCTGCTAATGGGTGGCTGGTGCTCGGTTATATGGGCTGCCTCCTGCAAATCCATGTTCCACAGAACCTTGTACACTCTGCTGTTCCATTGCACTGTCGCACTAACAGGGATGAAATTATTACTTCATTGCTGGGATCAATTAGCTGGTGCAGGTGTGACTGACACCGTTATTACCCAAATAACATGGAATGTTATGAAAAATTAATTTTGTTTTTTTGTATTATTTAAATTCTTCTAGTGAACACTAGAAAGAAACATAAGTTCAGGAATTACACAGGAAGTAAGCTTGTTGTCACACAGATAGCCACAGTATAAACCACGTTTTGATAAAATAGTGTTGTCCACTGCATGAGGCAATGTTCTTGTGGAAAAAGCATAAATGTGAGCATGTCATTAAATAGTGTGAAAATTGCTATGCAAAAAATGATTGAATTGAAACAATGCTGAAATTAACATTGTTTGCATATCTCTGCCTCTGACTTAGAATTACTATCATATAGTGTTCTGTGTAGATAACAACTCTAATTACATTAATCAATAAACAGATCTCACACAGTATTTATCTGGTCTGTCCTTGGCAGCAAAATGAAAGGAGAGTTCAGAGGAATCACATATCCTTTCATTAGTAAATAAAAGCCTGTGTATATATTGTTCCTTTAGAACAGACACACAACTCTTTAGCATTACATTTCCAGGTACGCATGATATAGCTAATGGGCCCTTAGATTTGACAGTATAACATAGATAAAAATAGCTTTGTAGTTGCAAAAATAACAGAAAACAAATAGAATAACAGTTGAGACTTTGAAAGGAAATAGAATGTATAGACAGGATAGGTTAAGAATGGAAATTAGTTATGTTGCTTTTCATTCTAAATTATTGACTCTACTGTAGATTGGCTGCATTAGTGAGAGCCTAGCTGTGGAGTGAATGAGCTTTTTGCCTGAACGTAAGAATTTACTTTTGAAGTGTTGATATAGTTAATGAACTTTGGAAAATTTTAAAATGCTTTCCATTAAAAAGTAATTTAAAGAAGTGGATTAGCCTAGGAGTCTTAATTCCGTGATATTTAGAAGAAGAAACAAAAAGAAAATATTGAACTATCATTCGTATTCAAGACAAATGTGGTAAAGGCTTCATTTAAACACCAATGAAAATGACTCTGATACCACTTTGTTAAAAAAAAAAAAGCTGAAAATGAGCTTATACAGTTTTGATAAACAATCATCTTTTACATGTTGTGATTTGAGGAAAAAAAAGAATGGCCATTCTTTCTTCTGGTCCAGAACTGACAGACGCTGCTGGTAGAGGAGTTACCAACTCTGTGGTCTGAGTGACAGATAAAGTCGTGAAATATGAACCAAGCAAGGGAAGATGTTCAGACAGCGAGGTCTATTAAGACTGTTGAATTACTAAAGCACCAATATTTGATCTGTTTAAGAGCCTCAATGCCAGGCTTTGGGAAACACATATACTGGAAAAGTCCAATTGCTACCAGAAATTTATGTGAAAAGTAGTAAAAGATATAGAGTGAATTTCTGCCAGCATTTTGGTCTGGCTAGAGCTAACCTCACAATTTCCAAATAGATTTGGGTTGGCAGGATACCAGCTAATTGTTTGGCACTTAAGATTAGTTGATGTACCACGCGTTGGTCAGTGGGTGTGTGCATGCAGCAGATGAAGCGCTCGGGTGCCATTAGCTGCCCAGCAAAGAGGAAAGCTGCTCGAGTGGTTTTCTGTGCTCCCCCCACCGCCCTGCTTTTATTGGCCTAGATGAATGTTACAAAGAGGAAACCAGATGTGAGACAGGGATGACTTGAAAGGACAGGTAATTAATATCATCTGCCTTAACTTTCTTATCTTGATGGGCTGATGTTTACAATGCTGACCCCAGGGTGGGGGAAAGCACGACCTCCTCAACACAAAATGAGAACAGCGCAAAGGCTTTGGAGCTTCACAGAGAGCTCTGCTCCTCCTGTGCGGTGCAGTTTGATTTTGTGTGTGTGCATGTGAGCACTGTGTTACCACAGTCTAGTCTAACAGCAAGCTCTGAACTTTCTTTTCACTAAGTAAAAGCATTAATGCTATTTTCATGTGGTATGTTACTTTCTCTTCTTAGTTGTTTTTGCTTTTAATTTGTTTTGTAATAAATTCATGTCAAGTTACCAAGAACTGGGAGAGGGGAAGACAGAAGAGACCAGCAGAAAAGCAGCAGTATTTTCAGTAGTTTATACCTTTCAAGAAAAAAAAAATCACCTCTTGCACTTAATTATTTCTGACATTTTGTCCATCATATTGTAATGAGCTTCTTCAGAGGAAATAAAAACAGCTTGTCTCTTTGAAAGCAGAGATGCACCTATTTTTTTTGTGTTTGTTATCAAAACACAAGCTGTTTTTCCTTCCTCAAAGGACACCTCACTGTACAATGGAAGAAACATCAAGAATTAAATTAGACAGCATCAAGTTCACATGAAAGAAAATACATTTCTTTAAAAAGATTTTTTTTTTATGGGAGAAAAAAGATGTAAGGGTTTTAGTAATCTAACTCTTTTCCAGTGTGTGCTACTTTCTTGATATAGATGTGCTGGTGAGGAACCGAATGGCAGATTTCATGATAACAGTCTAATTGTGAACAAGGGGCTTGAATTAACTGAAGTCATTTGGGAGGTCTTTGATAATTCCATATATTAGCAAGGCCTGGTATATTTTCTGGTTCCCTGCACATTTCAGAATGTGTATCTGACTTTGATCATTTTACTGTGTTGAGCATAAATCACAGACTAATTTACTATTTGCTTTGAGTGGTTTTTTTATGTGTCTTAGACAGTTTTTCAGAATTGGCAATAGTTTATTTTCTAATCCAACGTACTGGAAAACAATCACATTTCCAGTTGCAGCAATCAAAGTAGGACCACTAAAAGTGGGGGACGGAACTTCCTGATTGGCAGGGGATTCAGAAGGTTTCAGAATATCAACTCTGCCATGGGCCATAGCAGTTGTGTTTTATGAGAGTGCATGTATCCAGATGCGATGATTTGGAATATTTTTATAAATAGGTTGTAGTAGTAATTCTTGTTTTATAAGCTACAAGTTTGTGGGTGGTCTCCAACATTTTCTAAGACACAGATATTGAACACCCCCCCACTCCCCACCCCCATATTTCTTTATTTGGTCTGCTTTCTGTTTCTTCTCAGCCTTGATTCTAGCATATTGTGATAGTCAAGAATTTCAGTTTCAGGCTTACATTTTGTTCTTCTGTCTTCTGGCTTAAATGAGTCTACTACATAGACATCTGAAGGTGGACTGATGTAAAAGAAATCTGGGTAGTGAACCTCTGTTTATGCCACAGCAGCACTGAAGTCCTGCATTGTTTTAATGCAGTTAGCCATTTCACATATCCTCATGTACATTTCCACTTAGAGTGCCTTCAGTGGAGCCATCATTTCCTTATAGGTGTTTTCATTGCTCCAAGTAAGCAGTGGGAAAAAAGAGGCCCAACAAAAACCTCCAAGTTTTTGTTCACCAATACCTTAGTAAATGTATCTTATACTATATAAATGTATACTTAATTTTCTTGCTAAGAGAAAACTTGTATTCCAAGCTTGCTTGCTTGCCTTACTTACTGTTTTGATCCTTTGTAATAATTATCTTCTTATTGCAATGAGTAGTTTTGCAGTAATTGCCTTTAAGATTTCAGCAAAAGGATGGTATAATAACTAAGTAAATGTGTCTTAATTAGTGTGACAGTTTATTATTGAATTGGAGTTGGTATGAACTGACAAGCTGGCACAGAAGGTACCAAGCTGTGTTCTTGGTGAAGGTGATCATGATACAGGTTCACTTATGGAATTAGAATGCGTTTCCTTCATTTGGAAAATCAGTGAACAGACATTTCAAGGAAACTCACAGGACGTAAGTGCTTAAATGCCAATAAAAAAAAAATCTTTGACCATAATAATATTTTCTTTTCAAATAACAATTTATTTAAAGTGAATTTACAGTTCTTACTTTCTAAAATTACTTTTGGGATGACTTTTCAACCAAACTGACTCAAACTTGAAAATGCTGAACTGCCACTAATTTTTGATGATAGAAAAAAACCCCCTTTTATTTCCTACTTGCATTTTTTTTCTTTTTAAATGTAACTAGTTAAGTAGTTGCATGCACCTGAAAAGTCATGCATATTGATTACCTTTGCTCTTTATAAATCATAAGATCAGAGGTTTTGATGTTTTCAGTTTAAGACTTTTATTATTTGGGTGATTTTTTTTTTTTTCTTGAATTAAATACTTGGTAAAATAATGTCTTTCTGTGTGAGAGAAATACACCTTTATGGTGATATTTTTGGTTAATGTGAAATCTTCAAAAATCCTATCTGCATTTATATATTTATATCTATATAGTTTAGATTTGTTTCCCTCAGTAATATGAGCTTGGCTAGCAGAATTTTGTGAAATATGGTATAAAGAAGGGGGTGGGAGAATAGAAGTTAAAGAAAAGTTGGTCAGAGCTCCAGATTGCTTAACACAGCTTGGTAGAATGAGATACATAAATGGTAGTAGCAGACACATATCCTGTTAAACTCTGTTGCCAGTATCTAAACACTGCGTAGATAGTTCTTGCATTCAGTATTTTGTTTGGTTTGGTTTTTGCAAAAACACTCACAGAATATGTATGTTGAAGGTAAGCAACTTGAAAATAAAATTCTGTATCAAAACATTTTTCTGCAACATAAAATCAATCAGTATTGTGTAAATTCATTCATCAGGATCTGCTTTAAGCAAAAACAATTAGGCAATATTGCAGCCTGCCTTCTGAACACACACAGAGAAAACGTCTACTTGAATCTCAACTGAACATTACACTTTTTAACATAGATTGTCTCTGGAGTCTCAGAATTGCCTGGGAAAAGCATCTTTCATGGCCAACTGTTAAGCAAAAAAATCTTTGTTTTCTGTAAAAGTGCCCCTGAGATCTGTAATATGCTAACAGTCATGGAGGAGCTTCCCTTTTGCTGGTAATAATGCTATCAGCATCTTAATTGCATGAGTGAGGTTTCAAAAAATGTAAATAAATAGCACAAGTAATGAATATTTTGAGACTTTGCTAACCTAGATCTATAGCTGAACTTCAGAAGCAGAGAAAATCCAGTAAATGGCAGCAGTTAGATGCTTTCCTAATTGGTCATATTAAAGTATGCATCCTATCTGAAGTGAATGCTTAATAGGTGGTGTGTTTCCACTGGAACTCCCAGGTGCATAGTTCTCATGTAGAGCAAGTCTAATGCTCAGAAAAAAAAAAAATTAGTGGTGGTTCAGCACTGAATCCTCATATAAACATTTTGAGACTCAGTTAAGAACCTGTAGTATTTCTTTCTTGGTTAACAACTATTCCTTGTTTTCTCTTGCACTCCATAAGGCTCATCTCTGTGAAGAGATTTGTCTCAAGTCCTAAGTACCTGGGTTTGGGATGCCCTTCAGTTCAGGAATTCACTCTTTGTATAATTATTTTCCCCCAGTGTCTGTTGGCTTCTCCACTTTCTTAGTAGGAAGCACATGGTAAAGCTGGCCTGAAAGTAAAGAACTGCCCCTTTTGAGTCGTGAATGTTTTGGGCTGTTACTCAGTTTATTTCACCACTTCAGACACAGAGTGACTTCAGCTGATTACCTGTGGGTTTTAGCAATTCAATTAAGAATAACATTCCTCTGCCCTCCCTCCCTAGTTTTTAAAGATAATAAATAATCGTAAAGTTCTGAAACTTAATGGTGGAAGATGACTGATTGGCTGAGACAGCTGCAGCTATTAAAGACCCTTTGGTGGTGAAATACAAAATATTTACTGAAGTGATTAAGTGATGAGCTGCTACTTGGGGGGTTTCTCTCTTGTCTTACATTGTATCTATTTTTTATCTAGTAGTTCTCTTTATGTAGATTGATGCCACCTCCACTGAATTTTAGGTTGTTGATTATATATTTTCACGTTATCATTTTAAATCCTAACTCTTCTTTCCAAAGTGTGTGATAAAATGCCTCGCATTTTCTGTAATTTTTGTTTGTTTTTTCTATCTTGCAAGTAAACTGAAAATAATCAGTGGAACTAAGCAGGAGTGAGACTTCATGGTAACTTTTGGATTGGCAAGGTATTGATGAAAATTAGCTTTTGGTCATGGTACTCCTGGAGCAGCATGGGGCTGTGGCTCCGTTCCTTTCATTTAGTGTTTGTTGGTTCAGCAGTGAGGCTGTAGCCCTCCAGGAGTTTAGTCCTTGCTGTGGGTTATGATCACTGTAACGAAATGATAGAGACTCAGTAGGAGGAATCTGGATCTGGTCATGGGCAGAGCTATTACAGGTAAATTAGTCATCAGCAGTACCATCCTATGCTTGAAAACACTGTCCCTGAATCCTTTTGTTTGTTTGACATTTCTTTGAACATTGCTGCACTCAGAGATATTTCTGGCAAGATTGCTGCCGACATCTTACCTGTCACAGAAGGAAGTCCCCTGTTAGTGCCAACATCTTCTGTAACCCCCTCCTTGTATCCTCCTAACAGCTTTTTCTTATCCTTAGCAGGAAATGACTGTCGCAGTGTTGGGCTGTCCTCATACCTGTACTACTTATTACCTTGGTACTGTTCTGGGGAGGGTAGAAAACAGATCATTTTGACTTCTTTGTCAATGGGTAGTTCACGTGAATGATTAATTCAGAAAATAGTGCCCATTTAAGGAAAAGGTCTCTTTTTGGTCAAAGAGAGTGAGGGAAAATCCAGACTACTCTTCTGCTTACTGAGGCAGGCCACTTCTCTGTCCTCCTCCAGTCTGCAGGGAGGGAACTGAGCATCCTATGAAAAAGTAGATTGAACCAATGAGAGAAGACCTGGTGGGGCTCTGACAATGGTTGAATTCCACAGAGGAAGAGAACAAGCTGGCTCCACCTGCACAAGTGTCCTTTTTACCATGGAATTTTTTTGGAACCTATTCAAATAACTTAAGTCTCAAGATCCCCTTAGTCTTGCAATCCTTTTACACTACATTCTAGTAACAAGCAATAAAGTGGTCTTGCTCAATTTTCCTTCCTCCTTATTATTGTTTCCTGTCTTACTTTGTATGTGAGTGAAACTATTCATTGGGGAATGATATTCACAGCCTTTCCTGAAGGAGTTCACAGTCTTAGTGTGTAAAAGAATCTTCAGTCTAGTAACAGGTTTTTGGTAATTAAACCAAAATTTTTCAGATTAGAATTCTTGAATATGAAGACTTTTCTGCACGTGAAGAATTTAAAAAGAAAGCCGGACTTTCTTAGTATCATATGTGTAGACTCTCCCTTTCTTTCTCTGGTGACTTTTAGCTGTAGTATTTATTAGTGATACAGTAGAATTCTGTAAAACATTTTGAGTACGAAAGCCTGTGTTCAGCAGATTGCTTCAACTAATACCATATCCAGTTACCTGAATGTTGGAGGTATATTTTGTTGCATTGCCAAAGAAAGCAACTAATAATACTTCTAAGAATTTTAACTGTAGGATATAAAATGTATGGTGTGGGTCTGCCCTTGGCAATAACTTTAGAGGGAAAACCAGATATTAAGAAAATGGATATAATTTGTTCTGTATATGTGCCTGCTTTTTTTCACTACAAGTTTGCTGTTCTTGCATTGCAGTAGATTCCGTAATATTCATTATGAAGCAATTAGTTGTTGCATAATAATTCAACGAGCACCAAGATATAGTTGAAGGTTCTTATGGTCTTTTAGATTGTTGCATGTTGACACATTCTTCAGTGTACAGAAGGATCATGTCTGGACTGATAGACAAGTCAGTGTTACTGCAGAAAATATTTTTGTAGTTCAACTGTGTAAGATTCTGTGTATTGAATGAACTTTATAGCACAATACGACTTAATCTAGTAATTAAAATTAGTGTTGTTTGCACAGGATGAAGAGAGTGCTTTTTTGAATAGGGAGGTGTTTCTACTTCAGTCACAACTGGTTGCCTTGGATTCCTTGTGTAATACCTTTGAATCAGCTTACTGGTCTGTAAAATGGCAATGGTAGTACCTACAACATGGGGATGCATCTATCCCACAGCTGAGGTCTTACACTGAGATTTACATGGCAAAGGAAAATGCATTTAACAAAGAACCCAACTTGATATAACTGCAGAGTCCAACAGCAGAGAGAAATTGAGTTCACTTGACAGAAATCATAATTTGACTTTTTGGATTCTAAGGAAAACTTAATACCAGAAGTTCTTAATGTAGCTACAGAATTACTGTAATTATGAAACAGCAGAATGTGCCACTTTCTAAGTGTGCATATTTTCCATTTAAGACCCTACACCACAAGTAGTAATAGGACTTTATACCACATAGTATAAAGGGTTTGGTTATAATAATAAAACCTCCTAAAGTTTTCTGCCTGAGACTTCTGAATAACTATGGTCTTACACAGTATTTAAAGACCAGGTGAAGCAGCAGATGCTATGACGAAGACAGATACACTCTGAATGACTTTGTAACATACATTAGCTCTCTTCATCAGCTTTTCCTCGCTAGTAATTTTGAATAGCGTGGCTTCAGCAATGTTGCAACTACAGCGTGGAATGCTGATAGGAGAGATAGAGGATTGGGCAGTCATGGATCTACATTTCTTCATCAGTTGTTTCTTGCAGTGTACTTGTTTTTTAACATGAACTAAATAATAGTATATTGAATTAAAGAACTTGGAAAAGCTCTTGTGGTGAATAGAAACTTCTTGAGTTTGGAGACACCATGAGGTGCTACAGAAACTAACTGTACCTTTATGCTCTGTATTTCTCTTAAACCATTGAGAAAGTGAAATCTAATCCTCTATTGAGCTTTGTTATGTGTAGGTGTTATCAAACAGTGTTGCTAAAATAAAATGATTTCTATTTTTCATCTTAGATGACAAACACCAAGGTTTTATAGAGCAATTTTTGGGACCAGTTATCCTGAAGATATTTTTGCAATACATTTGGAATCTCTTCTTGAGCCAAACAAGTTTGGAAGTGTTAACATTTATCTTTGTAATACAATACACTAACATAGTGGTTTATCCTTCCAGTATCTATTTAATTTGTTTAGTGAAATTGTGCATAGATCTATGCTGTAGCCAAAGAATATTATTTTGCTTGGCTGTCGTTTGTTATCTTTCCAACAAAAACAAATGATATTCTGTCATTTGAATGAAATGACAAAATCTCTAGCCAACTTGTATTGTTTATTTGTTCTATGTAATGTTAGGGCTAAATGGATAAGGAATATACAGTTTCTGAAAAATTGCATGGTTTAGGAGGTAACCTTTTATCCCCTTATTTGAGATACTTCTCTAGCTAGGAAAAACATTCTTGGCTTTTTGGTACTCAAACTTACATATTTAGGTATTGCCTTTCTCCACGCATTGCTGAGCTTTTTCCTTTTGTTTTTCCTCTCTCCATCTTTCCTATTCCTTCTACTTTTCCTTTTCCCCTTCTTTTCTTGTGAGATCCTGAGTAAATAGTGCCAGCAAACATGCACTGCAGAATTATGTTGTATAAACAAGATTAATATAAAAATATATGCTGATTGAAATCCATTGCAGAAAAAGTAAATCTCCTATAGTTGTCTTCAGATCCCCAGATTTTGGATCTGCCAGGTCTGGAGATTTGTATTGCAAGAGTTTATAATTTTTTCCCTTGATTTTTGCAACTGTTGAACTAAGCTGCAAGAAAAAAGGAGGTGCCTTATTTGCATGAATGCAAAGGACCTACTAGGCTTTCATTCCAATCTCTGTGTCTGAAATTTGACCAGTTGTACCTGTCAACTCAGTAATGTCACACCGTTTTGATTTCACTTGGCAGTCTCTGGCCCAGTTAGAACACGGCAGCCCATCTCCCTCAGTCACTGACTTAAACATTACTTGGGATAAAGCTCAGCCTAAGCCAGCCACTAACTCTGCTGTGGTGAGAGCCTCTTCCTTAGTTATGAATATCTAACCAAAGGAGGGTCAGTCACGGAATCTGGGCTTTTTCTATTCTTGATGCTTTACATTTCCTACCATGAAAAGATCTTCACCTGCCTCCTTTCCCCTTGTTTTTAAATTACTTCGATAAATCTCTCTTTAAGAAACTTTATTCCAGAAGAAATTTAAACTTGTAAAATCTCTGAGGTTCTTCCTCTGCTACTTTTTAAATGGTTTTGGCTTGACTGCAATGTCTCTGAGCAAAAGTATTGTACAATAGAAATACAAAAATGGTAACTGATGCTGAAGTCTTGAGGGATAAATAAGGCATTGGTATTTCATATTTGTAGCCATTTTAATATTGTTAACGATCTTCCATTTGAAATTGGAAAGTCCCATGAGATATTACATTAACCAAACATACCAGAGGATAGTTTGTGCAGTTTTCATTCAATTATTCTATAGGCAGCTGTTGGTAGAAAGAGTTACAACTTTGTGGTGAAGTTACAGTCAAACCATGCATTTCCAATGTGAGTAATTAGTACAGAAAAAGTAGTAAGGCAAGATATGTTATTCCTTTTTTTAATGGGCTGTTCTTGTTAGCTGGAAACTGTGTGGCCTAACTGACATGGAAAAAAATTTACATGTGGATGGGATGATTTTTTTTTTTTAATGAAATGATACGTAACTTCTAATAATTCATAGCTAAATGGGTTCACCTCAGCTTTCAAAGGCATTTGTAATTTAATTTTAATTCACAATGAATATGTACTAAGGTGAAACTGTTTCTAAGTCATCCAGGACTACATCAATCTCCAGCCCAGTGCAAAATAACAGAGTTGGTGAATGAATACAAAGCAGCAGCCTCTTCACCATCTTAAGGTCACTTTGTTGGTGTATTGCAATTGTACTTTGAAATGTTGAGCAGAAAACAGGCAGCATCACACCTCTTCATCTCTAGTGACCTGTAGGCAGCTGCCTGATATCAGTGTTGTTTGGAGCAAAGTGTGCCTGAAGCACAGAGACCAGGTGTGTCCATGTCCACATCCCAACACTGTGCAGCACTCCAAGGTGGACATAAGAAGTGGGATAAATTTCAGAGAATGAAGCATCAGAAACACTTTATACACACAGTGCATGGGATACCCCACATACCTCATAAAATCATGAAGCAAATTACATGGTATCAGTGCAGTCTCTTGTGTTTGCACTTTGGATTCCACTAGTAGGGCATAGGCAGAATAAAAAAGGTGGAATGTTTAATCTTCTTTTACTTGTTACTTAATTTTGCATGCAAGTGTGCAATGCAATACACTAAATATTAAATATATATACTAAACCACATGAATTCAAGCCCCCATTTATTTTATCAATTGCTTAAGCTCATTTGATCATAAGGGACAGGGAGACCAAACGGCTATAAAAGAGCTCCATTTTCTATCAACTGAACCAAATCCTCCTTTGATCTGTTAATCCCAAGTTTATAAGGTTAGGAGATAAGCAAGCGTAACTAAATTCCTTTTTCTTTTTGTCCACCTAATAGTCTATGAAGCAAAGCAAACATAATAAGCTTCTTTGCTGCTTTTCAGCCTCCTCTTGCTGAATAATTCAAAAAGTGCATTACAGGTTTTATGAGTACAACTGTACACACAAGCAATGTTCCATGATTTTTTTTTGCATGCCTCAAATTTGCATATATTATATTTTTATTTTGCATTTCTGACACAGAAGCTGACTGCCTACTCGTTCTTGGCTTTTCATTAGGTCTTTGATGCTTGCTGGAGGAGAAGGCCTCTTTTGTCTCTGATAGCCTTAAGGCAGATCTAGGTTAGCAAGAAAGCCAGAGGTTTCAGGCTTGTTAAATGTCACAGTAATGGCTGTCTTTACGCATTGAAATACCAGCCTTCTTCTTTATAGGAAAATGAATCACATTACCACCAAGGGAAGGAAAGCCTTTGTTGGAGGAGACTGCTAGTCTGCTGCTTAAGAAGGGGATTTAATTTTCCCCTCCAGGCTTTTTGGCCAGCCCACTACAGTTGCCCTTGTGGAACTCTGATATCATAGCATGCAAAGGATAGCAAATAAGAAAGAGCAATTAGCCATTAATCATACTCATTTTGCGTTGGATGGTCAGACTATTTAAAATGAGCAAGAAAGCAAGAATAGCCTGTGTGGACAAAGCATGAATGCACAGAATTTTTTTCTTGCATTTTGGAAAAGCATTTCTTGTTTAATTCTTATTCAGTGTCACTGAGCTGGAGTTATGCATAATACTTTCTATGAAACCCTTCTCATAAGTTTTAGAGCACAGAGAATTCAATTTAGGATTTATATTGCCTACAAAGTGCCCATTTTTCATTTCTCATAATAGTGGGTCGATTTCTTTAAATAAAAATGTAAGAACTGCATATTAATTCTGCAACAGAAAAACTTGATTGAAATAATTGATTATAATGTTTCATATATATGGTTTTGTCTGTTTCATAAAGAATGGTTGATTAAATGACTATATTGCATATGTAATTAAATGTTTATCTAGATAAAGATATATTTAAACTGTATTTAATTACATTAGAATATAGAGAATAAAACTTTATTGAACTAAAGTGTGTATGTATTTACTATTATGTCAAATACTATTTTGCATTAACGAAGGCTTTTATTCATTAAAGAACATCATTGCCATGTGTGTTGGGGATGTGTTAGAAAAAGTAAGTTCATCAGGATCTTTTGCATTCAAGACCAATTTACTAAAAAAAGGAAACACTGTTGGTAGGCTGTGAATGGACTTGGTTGCTTTTAGCTCCCAAGTCTGTTAAGTTTCTTGGACTAGCAGGTCTTGTACTTCTATTCAAAACTAGTATTTTTACTCTGAATGAAAGTAAGCTACTTATTTTGCTTTTCCAGTCATATGCTTTTGGATGACCTTGACATCGAAGTGGAGTAGTTCCTTTATTTGAAAACAAAAAGAAATAAAGCATCTATTGTTTAGTTTAGCAAAACAGCTTCACTTGAATGCTGACCCAGGTATTTTGATCCAAGCAATATCCTTTGCTTTCTGATCTGCAACAATTGTGATTTACTTTTTGGACTTGATCTATGACCTTACCTGAGTTTCACCCGGTAGAGCTGAAAGTGGTTTTAAGAAATGTCAGTGCTTACATGTCCTACGTGCTTATCAATGTGCATGCTGCTGCTTTCCAGAAAGTGTCCAGAGCCCCTCTGGTCTTTGGGTGTGGAGGAGAACGTGGTCTTCTCTTTGCACCTGTGCATCAGGTTATGGCTTTGCTATTTCTGACCATGTGCTTTTTAATCATGTATCCCCATATTTTCATATTGAAGGATGAGTGATATTTAAAGCAGCATTCAAACAGTTGTTCCTTGTAATATAATAGAAAATATCTGGTTAAAACCAACTTCAAATCTTATATGGATCAAAAAAGCAGAAAATCTGACATCTGCAGTATGTCCCACATATGTATCTCCAAATATCAGATGACCTATTTTTGGCATGCTTCAGTTCCATAGTTTAGACTACAGTATTGGGATGTTCTTATGCAGTTGGATTGTTGTGCTTAAACCTAAGTATGCCAAAAAAGCTCTTTAAAAAGGAAAAAGCTTTGCAAATGCTGTGCATGGTTTAATATAGTATTTTCATATTTCTTATTTATAATGTTTTCAGCTTTAAGGCCGAAATTCATATTTGTGCCTAGAAAACTGAATTTGGGGCATTCAACACAACAAGATTTGGGTTTTCTTTTTTTCCTTTTGGGCACACTCCCACGTTTCCTCTCCACCTTTTTGAGCTTCTGCATAACTTGACTGGTAACTGTGTATGAATCTTTGGCTGTAGTGAATCTGTCTCCTTATCTTCCTGCAGAGCTCCCAGTCCCTCACTTTTCCATGTACCATCTTTACAGCTATGTGAGGTATGGCGAGTTGTCTTTCTTAGAAGGAGTGAAGACACAGTGATGCCTCAGTGCCACAGGCATGCAGGGAGTCTCTGAGGGAATGGTCGAAGCACTTCCAAAACATCGTGCCTTGCCAACAAGAATGTCTTCCCTTCCCTTTGTAAAGAGTATTTTCTACTCTTTCTAAATCAAGTGGTGAGGACCAAGTGGACATTCCAGTGTATTCTATAGAGTCAACTTCAAGCTCAGCTTTGCCCTGTTCAGAAACGGGAAAAGGCCCATCTTTGTCTCATGGGAGTTGCCTGCTGTGGAGGAAGCGTTGGCGGTTCAGTGTATTAGGGCCAACGTTTGCTACTAGTATTGAGGTGAAGAGAGGAGTATGGGAACGTGTTTTCACTCTTCTTGCTGCTAACATGCTACAGGTAAAAGTAAGGTAAGAAATTATCACTGTGTCAGAAAAGGCAAGCCCAGGAAAATCTTTGATGAGAGGAGTCAGGACTGTGAGGTGTAAGTACTCATCCGAGCCCTGTCAGTTACTTCCTCTTGCACATGATCTGTTTGGGCATGAGAGGGGCATGCTGAAAAGAGTTGTCCTTCAGCAGAATTGAAAGATGTATTTCAACAGGAACATAACCCTTTCGTGCACCTCCCTCCCCCTCTGTCTTCTCCTGCAGTATGCAAATCTTTTTTTTCCATCTTTTCTTGCACAGCTTGATACGTGATTGGTTCTCCCTTTCAACGCAAATGAGTGTAGATAGATTTTTCTATTTATATTCGATATCTATGCCTTGGCTCTCAAACACAGAGGGAAAACAATATAGTTCTGCCTGTAGGAGGTTGAATTTGTAAATATATATTAGTTTGGAAATACAATGAGAGATAATAAAATATTCAAAAAGCAGCCTGCTCTTGTGGGATATTCTGCACAGCCAGGAAGCAGATTAATGACACTACACAGAAAAAAAAATAATATATGCACAATAAAATATGGATTGGAGCAGCAATGTGGAAACTAAAATTCCAGTCCTGGCAGCCTATGAAATATGTGTGTTTTTACCAAGTTTTTCAGCTTTAAATAGCAACACTCAAAAACAGTCATTATTTAATTGGGAGACCTGGAATTTTGTGTCCCAGGCAGCTAACCATCAGTAACAAAAATTGTGCCCTATTGTAGGTGCGAGTGGTATTGACTTCCAAAGTAAGAAGTGGCATTAAGTCCATTTTGAGTGAATTTTAAAGGTATATTTTTATTTTTCTCAGGAGAGTTCTGTGAAACGTGTTTTCAAGAGGTTGTGCAGGTAGCACAAAGGCTTTTATATTTGTATTAATTTCTATTTGATTTTCTACTGCAGAACTTATGCTGCAATCATTAAGTACCTTCAGGTAGGAGGAAGTAGGAGAATGTCAGAAGTGGTGCTGGTTTTGCTGGTCCCCAGCCACAGGTTGTGGACATGGCACTACTCTGTGGTGAGCCCCTGGGTTCTGTTTCACAGCTGGCTACTGAGCTGTCCTGCTGCAGCCTTATCCTGGATTCCTAAGGGACAATTCCCAGTATATTATAAAGATAGGAGTGTGGTGTTGTATCTTTTGCAGTTTGGATGATATTTGTAATAGAACTCCCCCTCCAAAATCTTCAGTATTTTAATCTGCAGATGATAGGAGCTGACACTTGCAATAGTATTTTGAAAATGTGTGGGTTCTTTACAAAACACTAGTAGCACTGATTGTGAAGTTTGCTTGAAATTTCCCATTGGAAACTACTTTCCTCTTGCTGACAGCTTCCCAAACATTCAATAGCTTGGTTTGAGAACTTCCTGTCGAGACATCTATTTTGCTTGACTTTTCCCACCTTAAATTTCTGTGGAAGAGGATGTACTTACTGTTTTGGAAATAAGGGTAGAGAGAGGTAACTTTGCACATAATGAAAAAAAAAACATGATTCTGACATCGAAAAATGGATTTGACTTGGGGATGCAAAATTTGGTGGGCAGAATAGTTGTTGGTGTTCTGTGTCAGTGTCAGGCTGTTTGTTACCACTGCGGACAGTCACTAAGCCCTGGCAAATGTAGACGCCCTGGGTGAAACCTGCTCTTTTTGCAAAGCCAGGCAGAGCCTTCCAATTAGTATTATCTGGATCTGCACTTACTTGGCAATTGAAGTTCTGGAATGCTGAGGCAGGACAGCATCTGAACACCTGAACTCTGGCAGCAGAAGGGAGGCTGCGCTTTTAGTGCACTGAATAACTCATCAGTTTGGCCCAGGCCAGGGAGGGGGAGGAGGAATCACAGTGCAAGAGTGATAGACTGGGACACAGATGGGAGAGGTACAAAAGCACAGACAAACTGCTCATATTATGAAGCTGTTGGAATTACAGTTGTACACACAAACCTGTAAGGATGGTAGACTTTTCAACTTTTTAATGTCAGACTTCTTAATGCTCGGTCTGTATATGTTTGTAAGTGTGCCCGTATGGATATACATAGATACAAATAGGAATATACATAAACACACAAACATGATTTGATTTAATAAGAGGGAGAGTTTTATACAGTGTTAGAACTAGGTAGTAAGTTCTAATAAACTTTTCTTATAAAAATTTGGTAAGTGAGCAGCTGTCTTTAACATTTTAATCATGAAGCATATCAGTTTAGTTCGTATGTTCCAAGGCATATGTAGACTTTGAAACCATGTATTGTTACTTTTTAACAATTTTTTAAATGTTTTATTTGGGGAAAAGTTTTAAATTAAGAATAATTTTCATCTCATGTTATCATAGGCTTCTGAGTCTCCCAAAATTGTAACATATTTCAAAGCATAAACCTGAGCATTTTTGTCTTTTATAATCCTTTTGAAACTGTTTCTTCTGTTCTTATAGTGACTTGCCTTCCTCTTCCTTCTGAATACATTTCCTCTGCTGTATCAAAGAATTCTTTTTCTTTTTGCTGATTGTTTATATATATGAAGATATTGAAAGAGGAAGTAAGAACATTACCTGTAATTACAAGCATTTCCATGGACTTCTGTTTTTGAACTTCAGTTCTACTTATGAGTGGCTGTAAGGTGTTTCCTCCTGCCAAGCAGCAATCATAGATCAAAATGAGATTGGCTTGATTACTAATAAGTATGTATAGTTTTAAAACTTGAATTGTCTAGTGTATGGTTTCTGGGTAATCTCCAGGAATTTAGAATATATTCACCTTCTTTAGACTGTGGTACAAGTATAATCCTTTATTTAAGACATTGCTGCAAACAGCAGTGTAATCAGACAGTGCTAAATCTTCTAGAGATGCTCAAAAATGCTCTGTAGCATCAGGATGGGATTCTTACACCTGTCAGTAGGCACCACATGCCTAACTCCCACTGCATAAGGGTATTTTAAGGTGTCTGATGATGAAATGACCAGATCATTGGGGACTTTCACAGATCTTGAGTGGAGAATAAATTCATGAACAGAAGAACAATTTACTAAGGGGAGTTGAAATGGAAACTAAACAGATGTTTACAGAGCAATAAAACATCCCATGGGCCATGTAACTCTATACAGATTTACACAGATCTATAGCTGATATGAACTATTTTATTTTTATAATAGTCTGTTGTAAATGAATGGAGCTGTGCTGCCTTATATTAGCTGATGATCTGAACCAATTTTTTTATTTTCAGTTTATTTTTGTCAGTGTCATGCTTGTGGTGGTGTTCTGTGTAGATATGGAAAAGATGCAGATGTGTGTGGAAAGCAATCTAGAACCTTATAATAACTAAATTAATAACCTTTATTTCTTTTTTTATATTTCTACAACATAATAAAAAAAGCAGTGCTGGGGTAATGCAATGGTAAATTCTGATAAGCATCTTTATAAAATACTGGCAGCTGTTCATACCTGTAGCTACTAAAAGTATCCGGAAAGCCCCATATGCAAAGAATTTCCTTGCTTGTGAACTAAATATCCATATTCTCTTGTGGACAAAACCTTCCACTAGCATAAGCTGGTGTATCCTGTTTTACCTCACCTGATGATATGAAGATAAGTGTTAAAAGATGCCTTTCTGTTGATGTTGGGAGTCTTCCTGACATATGCAGAGGTTTAATAATATGTCCTCATCATCTGCTTTTGCTTAAACCTATATACAGAATAGGTTTGAAAGGGTCATCAATGCTGTTTGCTTGACGCATAAAAATAGAGTCCTGTTAGCGTATTTCTAGAGGCTAAAATGAGCTCTTAGAATTAGAGTTTGAGTTCCCGAGTTCCTAGCAATCTCTGTGGCAGGACAGCTTTTTAGTTTGTTTTGCTTTAAGAAAGCTGTCATTTTTATACACCTATGTTATTACTTTTAGACCAGAACTGACTCCTAACAGACTGAAATCACATTCAGTTCTAGTGAAACTATTTCCTCTTTGTTGACAACAACAAAGAACCAAGAGATTATAATAGCAAATATATTTCTGTATTAAAAACAAATTCCTGTTTTACTGGTGAAAACTGCTAGTTGCTTCATGAGTAATTTCATAGACATCCAATTGTCACACAAACCTGCTGCTACTTCTGTGATAATTACAGTAGAAAAAAGAAGAGGGGGAAAAAATGAGGCTTTCAGGGGAAAGGGCTTTCTTGGGAAATGGATCACTGAATGTGCTGAGTTGGAAGGGACTCACAAGGCACAAGAAGTCCAACTCAGCTCTGCACAGGATCAGCCCCAAGAGCTGCATGTTTAGAGCAGAATTCCTAACAGACTAGCAGAGTCCAGTCTGCAAGTACTGATGCAATGAGCTTAAAAATTTAAATGGAGGAAAAGCAAGTATTTGGTTTCAGTGTGAAAGAAGTGTGCTTGCCTATTCTGCATCAAAAATAACAAACTGCCATCAATAAATTGAATTAGTGTTTTTTAGAAGATGGTAGGAAATGTTTCTGGAAAAGGCTGAGTAATTTTATGTATTAGTTATGTGAACCACTTGCCAAACTGTTTGCAGAGCTGAAGATAAGGTCAGTGCTATAACTGGTTTGCCTTTTGTGATTATACTGGCTTACAGGAACTAATGTTTTCACAATTCAAGTAACAGCAAATGATAGTCAGCTGAGCAAAATTATTCCATGGAGCAATCTCTCTAGGTAAAAAGGAGGATAAACTTGGTAGTTAATGGAAAATAAGCTTCAGTTGGTACAGTGATTGTGTAATGATGATAATATTAGTAGTAATTTGGAGACAAAATCAGTTAGAGAAACAGGGTCCTGAATTTCTGTAACACTGTATTGTATAGTTTCTAGCCAAGTTGACAAGACTATTTCTATATAGTATTTATAAAGTGTCCTGCATGATACTCAAGACTTAACTGACCTAAATTTTTACTATTATTAACTCTTCCAAGATTTTTCTCTGACTTTAAAAGTAATTTAGATTTATCCAGGTAACTTTGCCCATCTGTTGTACAGGTACTAATACACAGGAGTTTGTATTTGTGCATTGGTGTTTGAGATACTTCTGCAGTCTTTGTTTCCACCTGTTTCTTTATTTTAGACTCTTGGTTTCTTTTCTTTTTGTTCATATACCAACAGTGTGCTGTGCTACAGCGAGCTACATCTTGTATAAAATAAATAGAACAATTCGACCATTTTCAGATTGAAAGATGAGAAAATTTCAATTCCATAGCACGTAAGACAGGCCAAAATGGAAATCCTGCTGGGCAACATACGCATTTTTATGGCTTATTGTCAACCCCCTTTATTCTATACACAAATGGATAGAAGACGACGACAGGATTAAAAGATTAGTTATGTCAGTTCCTTTTGGTTCCACTATTTTACTGCTGTTTTATTAAATCAGGCTACTGACCAAATGCCTAGTTTCCCCTTCCTGTGAAGGGTGTTTCTTCATGCCTACAATTGATTTTCACACTTTAATCAAAGACTATTCAAGTCTTCCAGTAGAAAACTCAGGTATGTTTCACAGACTTAAAAAAAAAAAACAAACAAACAAGAGGAAAATGGAAAAGGTTTACATTTTAGTCATACAACACAACTAACTTGTCTCTGCATTAGAGAAGCCTTTTTCCCCACTGGTGTTTTGGGAGAACAGTGTCAGAAACGGCCTCTCCCTTCCTTGTGTGCCTGTTTCACAATTGCAAGAGCTGTTGCTTGTCTGTTGACACTTCATGTTACAGCAAGTTTGGAGGTAGAATCATAGAATATCCTGAGTTGGAAAGGACCCATGAGCATCATGGATTCCAATTCACACTAACTAATTAAATATTTAAATAAACCTATCCGATAGGATAATACAACAAAGCAAAACTATTGACAAAGCATAAAATAGTTCAAGTTAATCAGGAACAGTGTGCTGGCTGAGCTTGCTTGCTCACCTCCAGTAATGGAAACTCTCAGTGTCATGGATATTGTGGAACATCCTGCAAATATGCCCTGAAACGTGTTTGGCAGTGTATGGAAGTCATCCTTCATTTGTAATGGGGTGGTTAACAATAATCCCTGGTGCAGAGTATCTGTTTTATCATCAGGTTTTAGCCACAGCAATGCTGACATAACAATGTAATGGATGACCTTGAATATATCTATGCTGAATTTGAGAGTGGAGGGTGCTGTAGATGCAGATTGTGCATAGAAAGCTTACTTCTGAAATTATGAGATTGCTAAAAATGTGACCCATTTCAATTTTAATATTTTAGAAGTTTACTAACTTGCATCATCTATTGTAAGGCTTTGATCTTGTAAGTACTGGCACTGTGCACAGCAGGAGCATTTGATTTAGGGTAAGTGCATACGGTGACTGCCACAAAACTCGAGTGAAATTAAACAAGCAGCTGAGGGCTTTGTGTTATTAGAATTCTTGAGCTTCTTGTCTACCTCTTTCTCAGCAATATTAGGTGGGAAATGAATATGGAGTGTGAACAAGGAAAGGGCTAAATAATTATGTAAGCTCAGCCTTGCTGACAAAGGAGGTGCCTGCTTACATACTCTGTTTGCAATGTAGCCACCCCACAGTCCTTTTCTAAATGATGCAGTTCTTTTCTTACCCTATCAGCTTTTCTCATAACCTTGTAACATAACTGAACATCCCACTGTATTCCTGCATGGTGTAAGAGTGATTTTGAGCTAGTAATTTGTCTCCCTCCTCCCTTTCTGAACATTTGGCTTTCTTGCTTATACCACTTACTGTGCCCCAGCATTCACAGAAGCAAAGCAATTAATTCAAAACCCAAGCACATGCTGTACACTAGAAAAGCTGCTATTATTTGCAATCACTTCATTTGCTCAGACTAGAAATTCAAATCTCTACAAAGCTCTACTGCAAATAGTATTCACAAACCTCTATGCTGAGCTTACACTGTCATTTTAAATGATAAATCTGCATGCAGTGGACAAACTACCTTTTTTGTGAATTCCACAGCAGTACTTTGTTATCCTCAAGAAAATTACTCAAAGGACTACAGTATGACAGTCATTTATGAGCTGTGCTACTGTAAGGGATTGTGGATTGTCTTCTATCTTCTTACCACAGAAGTGTCTGCTTTGCTTTCTCATTATTTTATCCCTTTGCTTATAGGCATGGTAGGAAATTAGGATATTTTACTTATAGCTGGTGGTGATTGTTATTTTTTTTTTCACAAAAGGCAAGGACTGGGAAGTTATTAAATTTATTCTCTTGAGTGAAAAAGATAATCATCACTTCATTTTTTGTGACTAAGATTCTCTATTTGCTTCACAGAATTACTGTAAAGGAGGACTGTGTTTTGAGGCTTAAATTAGCATGACAATTAAGGAGATTCAGATCAACGGCTGCTGATAAAGATATGATATGTTTAGTACTATTTTATTTTCATGGAAATGAGTTATTTTTCTGTACAGTGCTCACACATAAGATAAACATAATTCCATGCTGACATGTGAATTACTATAATGTTCTAAGGAAAAGTACTTCATCTTTTTGCAGTGCCATATGGCTGGAGTTTTAGGATTCAAAAGTACAACTCATGAATAGCTTGTACTAAAAGAGCTTTTTTAGCTGTTCTTTGCAGTATTGAGAATAATTTTGTAGAATGAATGGAAATATCACTGCCATAGTTATCAATGGCTAATGCTTTTCATATATTAACATTTACATAACAAAATTACATAAACATCTTTGGTTTAGGCAGTCCATTAACTAACTTGATTCTGTTGTCGTTGTGTAGTTTGGCTTTCACTCAATGCAGTTTACACAAATGAAAATGCCAGTCTGGATTAGCATGTCATATGAAGTCACTACTGAGGTGTCACTGCCAGGGTTACTTAAATCATGAGTAACCTTGCACATCAGATCCTCCCAAAGGCACAGTGCATTTGGCCATACAGTGCTTGAAATTTTAAACTATCTTCTTAAAGACTTATTTTCTCAAAATTGGTAATGGCTAGCAAAACATGCACAGCAGAAAACATCCTCTCACAGCCTTTACCTCTTCAGAAATCCTTCCCAAGTTATACAATAGCCTTCTATTTTTAACCCTTACAGTAAAATGCTTTTATTTTTGTTTTTCTGTGGTTTAAATTGCTTGTAGGTTATTAAATTTTTCAGCCTTAAAGTGCTGTTGCTTCTTTCTCTGTTCTGTTCACACATTTTTGAAATCTCCAGTGTATCACCCAATATGTGCCAGTTTTGTTTTCCTTAGCTTGCCATCTTTTTGCTGTTTTAAGGCTTTCTTTTACTCTGGCACAACAAAAAAAAAAAAGGAAAAAGCAATACCATGTTGGAAATGAAATCACCATTCAAATGAAAATTTAGAGAATAAGTCAAGTTATGGCACTTTACTGTAAACTAAAGAGATCTACATGCAGATATTTACAAATCTAGGGTCCAGTTAATCAAGGTCATTCAAATAAACCAGGGGGATTACTCCCATGATTAAATCCTTATCAACATGGATGAAGGATCAAAATGAATAAGACATAACTGGACCTCAAATTTCTTATGGTTGAAGTATTTTATGGAATGTGCCCATGACTGATGTTAAAATGTAAAAATGAATGACCATATTGACCGCTCTCTTGAAAAAGGAAAGACACAGTGGGGTTTTCTGAAGAATCATACAAATTTAGAGTAGGTTTTTGCTTTGGTGCCCAGTAAAAATAGAAAAGCTTAGAAATAACAAAGCTACAGATGCAGCATAGAAGTAACAAGGAAGACAAGGTACCCTTAGACCCACGTAGCTTTATAAGGAATGGATTTGAAATCATACTTGGATACGTGTGTTTACAAATATAGGAAATTATGGTAAATCACTTTTGCTCAGGGGCAGAGAAGAACTATCCCTGAGTTCTCTCCCATCACAAAATTTCTGTCTTGACTTGACCCATTGCTATAGTATCTGTTGTTTGGATAATTTATTCCAGATGAACACTCTGAATGTGTAATGATATTTTCCTTTTGTCAAACTTTTGCAAATTAAGAGCTTCATTTCTTTCAGGGCAGAAAAAAAAAACCCCATAAATCTTTGTCGAACAATGACTGGCTCAGAGACCACA
This sequence comes from Grallaria varia, assembly GCA_013396735.1. Taxonomy (NCBI): domain Eukaryota; kingdom Metazoa; phylum Chordata; class Aves; order Passeriformes; family Formicariidae; genus Grallaria; species Grallaria varia. The sequence goes on along the minus strand of VWZG01005870.1, from coordinate 1,823,887 downwards.
TCCTTTCTTTGTCACATGAACTATTGGCTAGTCAAAGAATTCTAGTGTTGCACTGGTCCATGACCATGGTTAAGTGGTATTTACACTTTAAGATAAAAATGATTGGGTAAAGGATCCAAGCAAAACTTCATCTGAGTCTAAACAAGCAATCTGCCAGTGGTGTCTGTTCTACTTAGAGTCTTTGTTGACCAAATCTGTAAATATTACACATATTATCCGAGTGTCAGTATCAGACACATGAGGCTTAGTTTCTTCAAGAACTTTTAGAAGCTCATACAGCAACTTTGCTGGGTTTTTTCCCTTGTTTGATTTTTTCCTTTGATATAGAAAAGGCAAAAAAATAATAGTAGCTAGAATTCAGTTTCTAGAGTCTTTCTTATTTGACAAAGGATCAGCACTACTGAGACCTGGAGATTTACTTTTTTTTTTTTTTTTCCTATGCGGGCATGAAATTTAAGAACACTGAATGTCTGTATTCTTTACATGAGAACATTTATCTAGGGGGGATGTTCCATCAGGTTAGTTTGCTTATGTTTTGTCCAGCAGCATTTGATAGCAAAGCAGTGTCGATATGTTTTCTATTTTGCTGATATGCTTTGTACCTGAGGTTTTCAGATAACACCACTACACCCTATGGGATGTCACTTGTACCTGAAGGGAACTATGGTCCAACTTAACAAACTCTTATGATTCCCTCCCACAACTGATAACCCTCTGAAGCATTTTATTAGCATGTGGAACCTTCAGAGAGCATGAACAAGATGGTGCACCTGCAGCTGGAGTGAAACAGAGGAACTGGTTTAGCTTGGCAGCTTTATCTATCTTTGCAGAGATTCATCTACAGATATAGGAGATTTTTGTTCCAGTTTCTGGACAATCAGTGGGGCAACATTTTGGGACTTGACTCTCATGCAAGAATGGTAGTAGGGTATTAAGCATTAGAACACCAGGATGAAAAAGACTCTGCTTTTCTGTGCTTGCTCTTGGGCCCAGAGTTGCTTTCCCAGTACATTAAGAACATTGCTGGGGAGGGTGGGATGGTGGAGAGGAAGTTTTTTTTATTCTTGCAAGACACAGTTGATCAAGCTGGAAGATTAGACATTATCTAGTCCTGAAAGAGCAGAGTGCCACATTCTGTAGGAATTCTTATGTTATCAGGAGGAAGGAAGAAGATTTTGTTCCACTATTATTGCACCTTGTCACTCTCATAGAGTTAGCTGATCCTCTTGCTGTTTGAAGTCTTTCACTGGATGTTTGGACAAGAGACAAGAGCTGTTTAGTTACACTATAAGTGGTGCAGAATGAAGGCAGAATGTTTATTTAGAAGAGTGAAGGCTACAAGGTAGTGCTTTGTGACAAGTCTGAGTGTTTCTCAACAAATGGAGTTCCTCTTCTTCAGGAGGAGTTACATACTACATGTGATAGCTCTCTCTTTAAGAGAATGTGGTGTGTGGAAACAGTCATTGCAGGGTGGGAAAACAGCTATTATAATATAATATCTCTATGTATAAAATGCTCATGATTTCACTGTGACACTGAAATTTAACTTGGGATGTTAAAGATTTACAAGCACTGTAACAGCAATTGTACTTAATTGTTACTGGTTTCCATTGTTAGCAATGGAAACTTCAGTTTTCTCTGGTTTTGCACTATCTGTTTTCATCTTGCTGAGCTTGTCCCCATCCCACTTTACTTTTAAAAATTGTTGGGAAAAGTAAGTTAAACCTATTTTTCAAAGCATGTAAGTCTCTGTATTTTTTTTGCTCTTCTTCACATGCAAATTATATAAATCTGATTCCAATGATGCTTTAAAATAAAGCCGTTAGTCTAGTAAGGAAAGGTCAGAGGCAGCATATTATGTTGCTTGTTGATTTATAATACTGTATGGTTTGCAAAAAGGCAAAATAATTTCATGCAAACAAGATACCAATGCATAACTCTGCCTGCTCTAAAGGTGAAGGAGTTTATGCTTTTCTGCCTGGTTCATTTTGTCTTCATCACAAAATAATATAAACAGTTCTAGCCAGGGGTATAAACTATGTAGAGTTTAACTGTTGCGCACAGCAGAGTTTTGAGTTCCAAGCCTTAAACAGTAAAGCAGATTTCAATTCCTAAGGGTCTTACTGTATTTTTAGTTAGGACTAAAATATAACAGTTGCCCGAGGAAGAAGTTTTAGTCAGAAAAATATTTGAGGTAGGCAAAAGCCTTATTTAAAATTTTACTAGAAAATGAGAATTCTGTGCCAGTTGTCAGAAAACATAACATGCTGAGACACAGGAAATCTGTCTAGGCAGTGCTACTAGGTGGGCCACTGAAAGTATTTACTAGGGCTTCTGATACCTGCCAGTCAGAGCATATGGCTGGAAATTCTTCTTGGGACACAGTGCAGCAGGGTGAGTTTTTACCACTAAACATATGGGAGTCTAAGAGGAAAGGTGATTAAAATGTTCTAGTGAAGTTCTCACAAAGAATAAATCCTTTCCGAGTTTAACTGCACAGCTCTTGTCAGTGATACACTTGTTCACCAAGATGGACAGCTGAGAAGTTCACTTGGGTTTGTGTCAGGCAGCTGGGAGAGACTTCTCCTCCCAGTCTTTCAACAGCTTCTGCTCTAAATGAGCAGCCACCACTGAAGCCTCATGAATGTTGGCTGATGGAAGGGGAAAGCTCTGCATTTAGAAGAACTTTGCTGATTCTGATTAATGTCACCGTTCCCTTGTCTAAACCACACTTGCTTCTACCAGCAAGAAAGTCTAAAAAAAGTGCTGTCTATCCAGAGAGACATGGCAACTGTTCAGACAGACACTGGAGCAGGTGACGTTTTGAGGTTCCTCCAGCCTGGCTGTTGAGGGGCAGGTGAACAGCAAGGTTTCTGCATGGATTTTGAGAGACAGGGAACTGCTCTTGCTCGGTGTCCCGTGGAGGGAGGCCTGTTGCACTGCCTGGTGTGCCTGTGCTGCTGAATCAGAAGGGTGCCATTCAGTTAATTGATTCTGGGCTTAAGATGATGTTGCTTCTTTATAGATAAAAGGAGGGTTTATACCATGTGCAGTCTAATTGTATTTTAGATAAGGTGTTTTCAGGTTTTAGTTTTTCTGTGACTGTTGTGAGGGATTGGATGTAGAATATTTTATAATGTACAAATAACTGCCTGCTTCAGGAGGCAGGGAAAATAGAAGCCAAATGTAAGCACGAGTAACAGCATTTATACACGATTGTGATTCAAGGGATAGAGTCACGGAATAACTTCAAAGATTCCTGCTACTCAACAGGACATTTAGAACAGACTGAGATGAGAAAAAAGCATTCCCTCTGCATTAAAAAATCTGGCATTCTCTTTCAAACTGCTAATTAGGAAAAATAGGTAGCACCACAGATGAAAGCACTGTATGTGTCAGTCTTAAAAATAAAGACATGATTATGGAGTTCTTGGTATCCAGCATCTGACTGCTGGTCCCCCATAATCTCGCTTGTGTATCCAAGAAACAGAATTTCGAAGAGTTAAAGACTAACTTCTCTAAATCATAGTGCAGGATGTGCCTTTTTTCTCTCTTTTTTTAAATCAGCTTTGAATTGCTTTCTGTTTAAAAAATTGATTCTCCAAGCATTTCTGTGGAATATTTCTACCTTAATACTTTTGAAAGTAGACTTTTTTTTTTTAACAGTCAAATCATTTGCAGGTCACAGTATCATTAATATGTTTGATAATTACAGGTATTCTTTGAGAATACCTGTCAAAGTTTACCAGCACATCAACTCTTGCTAAACTGCAACAGAGATAAAGGCATATCCTAAAACAAAGCTCGACCAAAAAATAAGTGCAGAACAATGACACTTATTTTCATTTTATTATGTTTTGAAATTAGAGGTATTGCAAGTGTGGTACAATCTTGACAGGCTAGCAGTGTTTGGGAAATGTAGCTGCTAAGTTATGAGTTTGATTCAGTGTGTGCGTGTTTGTGTGCAATAGTCCTTGTCAGGATAGCCTCAATGTGGCTCTTTCCAGTGGCACAATTGTCCTTGTGTGATGTACCTTGGCCATCAACGCTGAGCAGTTCCAGCCCAATGAAGTTAAGGGATGGAACGTGGAAAACCCCCAATGATCAAACTGAAGCAGAAAAATTAATGGAGATTGTTTGTAAAAAAACCCCCCCAAAACCCCCAAAACAACAACAAAACTACTAACAAAAACCCCAAACCCCCCAAATAACTCTGAGAATTTTTCAGTTCTCTCAAGTAACACTGACAAAACTCTTAACAGTCTCAAGGCTGGCAAGAGATCTGGGGACAACTGCATTTTTTTTTATTTTATTTTTTTATTTAATTATTTTTAGTTAAGCATGATTTTCTTTCTTTCCTTTGGTGTATCTTTCCAGTTTTTTTAGTGGTGATGTGACCGAATTAAAAATGGTCTTAATGTTTGTAAATAAACAATTGTATTTTCTTCCATTTAATTTACCTTGAGAGAAGTATTATCTCAGTCTAAGGGACATTGTATTCCTGCAAATGTAGTGATCCTTAAAACTTGAGCACTCTGTCCTGATATCCAAGACATTTTTGTGGTATGTAAAGGATAGCTGTACCATACCAGATCTCTGTGGGACTGTTTGATTTAGGGAAGAATAACACGGCTACATGAGTGGAAAAAGTCCCTTCTGATGACCTGTAAAAGCCACAAGAATTTGTTGGCATGTGGAAATGTAATTAGGAACATGTGGACCCTGAGACTGCAAGAGAGTTTGTGGCACAGGGGCTAAGCCCAGAAGCATCAAGTGCTAAAGCTGGGAGTTGAGCGACCAGTGACAATGGTGTTAATTGTGGGTGTTGGTAGCATATTAAAATATGCCTGTCACATTGCTGTTGGTTACGGTTGTTGCAGAAAAAAAGTACTGGGTTGAAAGTATGCAATGGACGTTGTGGCCAGAGCGAATTTAGACATTAATAACTTCTAGTATCTGAGTATGCACAGCTCACAAATTCTGTTTGAGCCATACATATCTTTGCAACTGGCTGCAAACTCCTAACTGAGCTTCTGTCCTTGTGTTTTCAACTCGGACTGAAATATTTAATGTGGTACTGAGGCTTCTTGGAGAAGTGTAAAGGAAAAGAAATCAAAAAGCCGTTTACTAAAACCCAGTTGAGCTGTGTGTGCCATCCAGAGGTGATGGGTTCTAATGCAGATGGTACTGCTTGACCAGGTAACAGGAGTTCTCCCAAGGATGTGCGGAGTCAGTTTGATAATATAAGGGCCAGATCAAGGCACTGCTAAAGGACTGCTTTTCTTTTGGGACGTTCTAGAATACCAGTGTGGGATGAGATCACACAGCAGAGAAAGCAGGAGGCCCCTTTTTTTCTGCACAGTTTTTACTCTGGGGGGGCTCATACCCAAAGAGCAGTGGTTTTGTAGCAAACACTGACAGGCAGCTGGTGGATTACTGAATGTTTTAATTGCACTGCATTTGGTCCCCTTTTCCAGGACTGCTGACATGTCCACTCACCAGGGTGTACATCAATCAGCCACTTTATATCGTAATAATGCATAATTGTATCAGCAAAAGTTGTTTCTCTGTCTGTGGGGTGAGTGAATTGTGCGAGATGATGTATTCTAAAGTGTTTCCTTATAATTTAATCACTGTGCATGAAATCTCAGGAATAAGAAAGCCACCTCTTAATAAAAATTTCTGTTACAAAATTTATTGGGCCCATCAAAGCTACTATCTAAAGCAGGTTTTTATGGAGATGATCTCTTTTAATTCCCTGCTCAGCAAAGTCTCAGGTGAACTACCCATATAGGAAACGAGCTGCTTAGAAGATGTTTTGCTCCAGACATTTTGTGTTACAGGCAGATGAATGGAAGTCTGCATCAAAGAACTTCATTTTTTTCATGGTTCAGTGTTCAGGTGGAATATGAGTGCAACCAAAGCAAATGCTGACAGCCTTACATTCATCTCGGGAACGTTTCCTCCCTTCCCTTGAGAGATAGTGTGCTAAGAAAAAGGAATCTATAGAGTTGCATCTAAAATTCCCTAATTATATCACATGATATTTCTGTGGGGAATTAAAAAGTGTAAGGCTAAAATGAGGCAGATTTTTTTTTTTGTTCTCTTTTTGTTGCTTTTATATGACTGTGCCTGTTTGAAGGTGACTTGGAGACAATGTGAACATCATTTTGTAGAGAAGTATTATCTCATTTTAAAGCTACAATAACACTTTCAGTGGTCAATATTTCAAAATTTGAATTACATTATAATACTGGCGAGAGATTTACTTTTTTAATTGGGCACATCAATTAGATATGTGCACTGACATCTCTTGTCAGCTTAAGTTAGGTGAAAATTTAATTAAACAGACTTCATGCCTGCTCAGCTTTGTACATGGATAGTGCTATTTCTGATTTTACTGATTAAAAGTTGCATGATCTAAGTTCATCTAGGACTTGTTGTAGTAATAAATTTACTTTCTAAGGCATCTACATTTGTGAATAGTGAGATGCTGAGTCCCCTCAAAGAAGTCCCCAGACTCAGATTTCACACTGGCAAGTGAAGTTGTGACTATGTAGCTGTAGGAAGAACAGCTTTTAATTGGGAGATTTTGCAGGTGACTAAGTAGTGTCAGTGGCATATATTTTTGCAATACTTCAGACAAAGAAAATGCATAAAGATGGTACTTTTCATTAGTTGCTAGTTTATTGGGTTTTGCAACTGCATTTACTTAGATATTTCCAAACCTTTCTGAAAGTTTATATATAAAATTATTCAATCTAGTTTCTGTAGGATAGACAAGCATGTTTATTTTAAAGTTATGGTAAGTCAAAGAAGGATGCACAATGGCCATATAATAAGCCTATGGCAGATCAATATAAACTGGGGGAGAAGAGTGTTACTTAGTATTTCTGATTTCTGCTCTAACATTAGAGACTCACAATATTTTATAGGAGGAAAAAAAACCCTCTAGATCTCAGCATCTGTTGCGCTACAAAGCAGGTAAGGGAGAGGCTTCATGGTCAGAATTTTTGGTCATAGATGTTCATATTTATTGTCTGTCCCAGTTGGACACGTTTGCTTCTTTGTTTATAAATCTGGCCTTGTGTAACTAATCCTACTATGTCATCATTCTAAAATCCTTGATCAGTTCTCCCTTGAAAGGGGTTGTATAATTGGGTTGATGGTCAACTTAATACAAATAATACAAACCTCTGCAGTTGAATGGGTGTTATTCTGTGATGTGTTCCCAATGAACATTGAAGAGAAAGTTGTAACTCCATGTGGCATTCCCTTGGATCTCAAAGGAGTTGCTGAATAAATCACAGCTTAATGCTTGTAAGTCAAAAAATTTTTTTCATGATACACACATCCCCATTGCCTTTTAGTTACGGAATCAAGAGTTTGTGGTGGTGGAGTGGGATGTTTTTATGTAAGGAGAGTAAGTTCCCGGTTGAGACACTGTTTCTGTTTTACAGCATGGCTCAGTATATTACTATATACCTCTTTAGAATGCTAGTTGCTTGATCAGAAAGGTCCATCAGTCCAAGCCATTTTATATGGGAATTACATTTATGATTTCTTGTATTGACTTTTAAAAAAGATAATTCTCCCTTACTCATGTCCTCAAATAAAGTACTTCAATTTAAATGAGTTGTTGCCAGCCTAGGATCTGGCCTTTATCCTCGTTCCTTAACGTTAGCCTGAAGGTTTAATTCAAGTTGTATTTAGTGGAATACTTTTGTAGTCCTTCATTTACATGTATGCCAACAAGCTTAAATGCACTGCAACCTTGGAAGACTTTCAAAGGAAGTAATAATTCCTCTGAAATAGGTCTTTTGAAAGCTTTATCTTGTTCTTTCTCTTTTTTTTAATCTTGGAGCCCCTTAGCATGTCAAAGCAATTTTTCTAATGTCACATCTTCTAGACATTAGCATGAAAGAGCTTTAAAAGATGATTTGAGAAAGAATAAATGTTGAATGAGCATTTATTATAGAGCCGTTTATGCTACATTTGCATTTTGACTATATTTTTGACGTGAAATGTTTGAAAAGCAGGCTAATTCAAAAGTCAATAGTCTCTAAACAATGTATACTACAAGTCTGTTTACCCTGAACTGTTTCCTTTGTGCATTAATTTACAAAAATAAGATTTCATTAGGCTTAAGCTGATTTGTTTATAGGGATGAGATTAAACTAGTCTCATTAGTCTTAACATTGAAATAGTATTCCCTTTAGAAATTTGGTGGTGATCAAAAGTTCTCTTTTAGTTATATTGAAGAGAATAGGAAAAAACTCATCAGTCAATGTCTATTGAACTTTTTTAGAGTTCTGATTCCTTCCAATTCAATGGTTATAGAAATTAATTACTGTAGAATACCCAGGTCTGGAATAAGAAGAATAATGTTTGTTTATTAGAATACTACAAAGGAATTTAAACAATTTTTTTATATTGAAAACATGGAAGACTGAGATTGTCTATGTATGTAGTAGTTAACATGGTGAAGTTGTGCCTAATTTGGATGATTTTCTTTACCTTTGTGTGTGGAGAGTGGCCGAAGAGCATTTGGAATATTGACACCAGTAGTTGTCTGCTACCTGTGTCAGCTGTGTGGGTATGTTATTCAAGACATTCTGGAGAAAGTCCATAAAAGAATTCTGGGTTTCAGGCATCGCAATATTCTATATATATAATTTTAAAAAGTCCAAGTTACTGTGGGGTTTCTGGAACTAGTACTTTGCAGACAGTTCGCTAATTACCAAAATTTAAAAGAAAGTATTTAAAAAAAAAAAAAAAAAAGAGGCTCTTTCTTTCTATTTTTACATTTCCTGTGAAATCTCAACTTTAATAGAAAAGAGGAAAAGAATAAGCAAGACTGACATCTGTAATGGTCAGGAAAGAGAAAAGATAGAAATGGGGAGGGTGTGAGCACTCAGCAGGGAGTAAAAGAAAGCCCGCCAGGTCTGTCATGTGGTAGGAACTTGGAGAGCTGTTGATCTTTCAACTCCAGGAGAGATCTCTGAGGAGATCCAATAGTAACATTAGTTGTCACAAATACTGTCTTTTAAAAGTTATTATGTGTATTCATACATATTGATATCAGCTAATATTACTTTTGAAAGTTACTGATTTGGGTTTTGGGTTTTTTTTTAATACAGAAAGTTTTGTCATAATGATGGGATTATTATTATTTCCTGGATGACATTCGAGTTCTAATTTCTGACATACTTGTCACTGAGTCCTTAGTAAAAGAAAGATTAAGACTCTGTATTGATACAGTAACAAACGAAGGTGCAGCAGAGGGAAGGATGCGAGTGAGAATTGAACCAGTACATAAATCCCATGAGCACTAGTCTAGATTTGAGTAATACAGAAATGAACCTAGTTTTCCTCCTCTTTGCTATAGATTCAACTCTTTTTGCCATCCAGAGAGGAATTGCAATTTTCCCAGCATAGAAACCTTAAAATACTGCTAATAACCCATCATTCTGATGTCAAGAAAGCCATAATCATTCCAAGTATGGTTAATGTGCAATTACAACAGAAGCTGCCCTCCATAAACAATCCTTTTTAAGTTCTCACAACACACAGAGGGCAAATCTTGTGATGCCAAATTGTAGAGATCAAAGAGCCCTGGTAGTAGCAAGGGTTCTAAAATGCCAATAATATCAGAAAAAGGGGAATCCACAAAAATTAGCAACTTCTCCATGGGTGTTCTTGGAGGTATATTTTTCATTCGTATTGAGGTATCTGGGTTAGTTTTGTTTTTTTATAAATGCTCTGTTGAAATATATTCCCAGAACAGCAACTCACTGAAGAAGATTCAGGATACAACTAAATAAAATATGGTCTTGTGTAAGTGGGTGTACATCTTCAGTTATAGAAAATATGTCTGGACTGTTTGATTAGGAGTTTCTATGTATTTATACGTGTATGCACACATGCACACAAGTGTGATACATATACACACACAGATGTGTGTGCTGTATGTTTAAACACACATATAGAGCTGTCAGTGCTGAGTATCTTATAACAATTATTCCAATACTTGAAGTGACAACCTAATTGAGAGGGAATGTCAGGGGATGTTTAAATCTGAAACATAACAGACATTAAATGGTCTTCCGTTGACTCTTCTGATGATACTTCTTGTAAGGGAGTACATAAAGAACAAGTGAAAGATTTACACTCTTGCTGTTGTTCTCAGACACACAGAGGCATATATAGAGGGAAAGAAAGAGAAACTATTTGTGAACTTTCTGAATAAGGTAAGTGTTCTCATAAAAGTAGGAATTTTTTTAAAAGGGAATTGCTGGAAACGGCCTAAGAATAAAACTTTTGAACACTGTCTCCTTTTTTTCCTTGGTATGAACAAAAGCTCTGAACGCTGTAGCCTTTAACCTTTTCAGGTCTTTCTATTCATTTTCTGAAGAGATTTACATGAGAGATGTTCTTTTTAGTTTGAATTGTTTGATACAGGTGATGATCATGTAAGTGCAAGGGCCTATCTTTCTTAGGATCTTAGACCCCAGCACTGAGCTAAAAGCTTGCTCTCAGCAGTGGATAGCAGATGAAAATACCTCTGTCCTCCTTCAAATATTATTCCCCTGGAAGTTTTAGCATTTCAGGGCTAACGCTTTACTACTTGGGTGCTTCCAAACCCTAGCCTTGAGATAAAACTGAGAGGTTGTATCGTACCCTGGGCAATCCAAAGAGGACATCCACTAGTATGAAGAAGTTGCCTGGGGGCTGAACTTCATCAGTCGTGATGTCTGTAGTAGTCTGTGTCCCTTCCCTCTTTCTATATATGTGAGTGGCTTTTGCCCATGCATTTAGGGGAGAGAACAGAAGCATCCTTTAACTGGGAGACTTCTACGGGAAGACAAATTCTGAAGTGAACAGTCTTATTGTCTGAGTAAATTCTTTCCCTGTGCATGCCTTTTGGAAAGTCACTCAGTACTAAGGCACAGCAATTCAAGAGGGAGAATTCTTGTAACTGGGCTTTAATATAAAGTCCCTGTCACTTCCAGGCATTAGAGATTTTGTAGCTTCTTTTATATGAATTAATAATAACAGACTAGGCAAATGCTGGCCTTTCTGAACGTGGTTAACAAAAAAACTCCTAAACAAAAGGCCCAAACAAGCCAAACCATTCCATTTACTAGATCTATGATTTAATTTATTTGCCATAATGGATTTGGTTTTTTTTCAGATTCCAGCTAAATCAGTTTTCCTGCTTGCTGCATACTTATCTTGCAACTCGACCATTTTTTTATTTTGTTGTCACTAAAGAGTTGCTTTCTAAAATTTATTCTGTTCTTTCCTCTTCAGCTGGGAGAATTATTGAACTATTAGAAAGAGCAGTTCAGCAATTTCATCATGTTTCACAGTGTGTTGCATAATGACTGCCTTGTATTATATTGTCTTCTTTCCTCCCCACTCTCACTTGATATATCTGTGATTGCCCAAATTTTTGTTTGTGCTGCTCTCTGGGATAGTGTCGGCACTGACTGCTGATCCAACAGCAGCCACTACTGTATTTTGTTGAGCTTGCTTTGAAAACTGTGATAAGAATAAGGAATTTCTGAACCTGCTGGTAACAGGTGAATAAAAAAGGCCTTTTCCCACCCCTCCCTCTAGTTATGATAATCTACTCTAATAAGAACCTTTTCTAAATAAATCTTGCTTCAGGAGAAATGTAGGGACTAGAAAGCACAGAGACCTTAATTTTCAGGAAGACAGGAACTGAAAATTGCAACAGCCACCTGCTCTGACAACTGCCTTGGGCTCCCTTCTCAGCAAACCCTGGCCATACAAACGGGGTCAAAGCTCAGTGTTTAGCAGAACCTTGGATTGTGTTCACATATTTAGATACGAGCCACAATAACCCATTTCATAGGCTAATGTCTGCAGTTTCTGCACATTTGGGTCACTTCCACCCATCTTAATTTATTACTTTTTACTTTTCTATTCTGAATGAGCTCTAGTGTTGGAAGTTAGTTTAATCCAGTTCATCTACACAATAGCTTTATTCTCTGGTAACGTACTCTCTCAGTCTCTCTTGACCTTCTCCCCATTATTGTTTGCCTCATGTATTCCTGCTTTCCTGATTTTAATTTTATTAGTTCACTTGCTTTCCTTGGAAAGATATATTTCAATACATATGCTTTTTCAATGGTCGAATGTATGGTCCCATTCTAGAAATAATTTTCTTTCTTTCATGCAACTGCTTAATCTTGTGGTGTTGTATTATTTCTGATATATTTTGCAAAGTTTAATACAAAAATATGAATAAACAGCAATAAACACTGACATTCTTTCTCACAAGTATTAAAAGAAATAGAATAAAACAGTAATTCTGCTCCTCTGAGATGGATATTTTAGTGTTCTGAATATATTCTTGGAAAAGTGAAATAATAGTAATGAACATGGTCATGTGAGAGTATTAATTCTACTTTTATAAGTTGTCACTTTCGAGTTGTCACTCTCACAGCTTCCTTGCTGAAAAGAAATCCAGCTTTTGGATAATAAAACAACTCTGTATAGGACAGGTACTGTATTACAATGCCCTCTTCTACTTTAATTTAGTAGACTCAGAACATTGTAAATAGTCTGAGAGGTTGCCAGGTGATTATTTTCAAGGAATCACAGGTTTGGTGTGCCTAACATTGTGCAATTTTCCAAGAGTTACCATTGCTAGTTAGTTCTTCAGCAGGCAGAAGTTGGTAGTTGGAACTGTAGTTTGTAGCTAAAAGGTCTGATTAGTTGCATTTTTGGAAATAGAGGGAATGATAAGTGTGATGTAGCAAAGGCTGGTTCTTGGTAACTGTGCTCTTACCTAAAACTCATTTAAAAAAAATGACCAAGAGTTCCTTTGTCCTTTTCTTTGAAAACAGAAAAGAAGGCATGAAAAATAAGGGTGCCCAAGAGATTTTGAACATATGATTGATTACCTTTTGAGGTACAGGTTAGCTTAAAAAAAAAAAAAGTGACTCCCCTTGGACGTTAAATGGCTCGCTGGTTTCTCAGACTGAGTTCTGGGTTCTCATTGTTTCTGGCTCCCTCTAGGAGCCCACTAACTGTAGAACCAGAATGAACTACTTCTGTTTCCAGATGTTTCAAGAACATCCTGTTTCTGTGTTCTTGAACGGGTTGAGCTATTCAGATGGAGAACAGCATCTGAGGTTGAGTTGCTGATCAGCAATTGAACAGAAGATAAACTTGGTTGTTAATTAAAATGTTCATTCACAATACGGTTTGAGTGACGTCAAATGGGACGTACTACACAAAATTATATTCTAGTAAGTCTCCCTACTGACTGCAGTCTTTTATTAGCATCTCGTCTATTTTCATGTCCCTGGGTCCTGGTTAGTCAAGTGTTACTTTGATACTTTTGATGGCATAAACAAAACTTTAGTGTACAATGGCAGTGAGTATGCTTCTGTGGAGGGAATATAGCTCCCTTGTAGTCTCATAAATAGACATTGAGCCCTGTTTATGCCTATTCATCGCCATTCATTAACACGGAATATAAGAATGTGCTGGTCCGGCTATTTTGTCATGTTATAACTCCAGTGAACAACTCCAAGTTTCAACATAGTGTGATGAAAGTTGTATGTGAAATAGGGCTCCAGGGATGCTGTTTTGTTGAGCATGTGACACTGGCCTTTGGAATGCTGGAGCTGGATACAGAGGGGTTCCTGCAGCAAGGCTGGTTTACCCTGGCTTCGTATCTGGCTGCTGTTTTTCCTTTGGGTTCAGTTTGGTATTCAGTGATTGAGCAAAACTCCAACTGACTTCAATTAAGAGGTTAGCTTGGGTATGCACTAGTGTAGTGAGTCTTTTTAAGGTGTTAACATCACAAGTTTTGTATGCATGTGGAGGTAAAAACGGTTTTCATATGGGACACTGGAACAAATCCACAAATTGTTCCCAGGCTACTCAGGTCAAAGGTCCCCTGTAGCTCCCTACCACCCAAGATGAGTATTGTTTGGGTCCTAGAGGAGCAGGATTCTGCAAGTACTGATAACTGGGACTTGTCTGTCCAATTAATAATCAGAAAAAAAGCAAATATAAAAGGGAACTCATAGTGATCCTACTATAAAAGCATTAAATGTTTTGCAGCATAAGAACACTAAGTCAGAGTTCTCTAAAGCATTTGAAATTAGGACCCTTAAAAAAAAAATACAGCAGTTGGAAGGCAAAAAAAAAAAGCTTCAAAGCTGCTTTTTCTCCCTCTTGGAAACCTGCTGGTGTTAGGATACAATGAATAGAGAAAAGAGAAAGGTTTGCCTTCTAATAAAGCATCTGTTGCCCACTTTGAACATTTCTTACTTCTTTGTGAGTGTGCCTCTTCAGTTATGGTGACTACTGACAATGAAGAACAGAGGTATAGAAAAAGACAATACCTGTTATATAGCCAATATTTCTGATTTCATGTCACTTTGAACAGAATCTTCATTTGACCACATACTGTGTCCAAAAGGAATTTCTTTGTTGGCTGATCCAAAGATGCTGTAAGATGCTCAAAAAAGTAAACTGCAGGAATCTGTTCAATAAGAAAGATAAAAACAAACCTTACAATTCATTCATTGCACTGCTATCACTTTTAACTTCAGCCTATTCTGGCATGCTGCATAAAAACTGAATTCAAATGACTTGTGCTTTTTTCCCCTCTTTTTTAAAAAATGTTGATAATTCTGTGCATGAATTATAGAATTCCTTCATCTTGGAAATAAAAGGCAATAAAATAAGCAACTTCACACGGATTAAAAATGTGAGAAGGAAAGAGGTGCACGTACATTCCTGGATTATTTAGAAACCTGTGGATGGTTATTATCGCCACTGCATTTGAGCTGCTGTAACCACACTTTGTGAGGGGCTCCCTCCACAAAAGATGTGCAGCCTTGAGCAGCAGGAGGGTCTCATGTTGGGCTGAGGAACTCACCTGACTGATTCAGCAAAACTTCGTCCAGACCTCAGACACTTTATTTTTCTGTCTTCTGTAAATGCTTATGATTCAAGGCCAAAATGGGAGGAGATTGTATTCTAAGGGTTTCCTTCATTTCTCCCCAGTCAGCTTTTGTCCTGCTTGCAATGGATAAAGTCTGCTCATGACTGGCCATTGAAGAACTGAGCAAAGGCAAAATAATGAAATACAATCTTAAAGTTTGACCTAATTCAACAGAGCTTAATAAAATAAGGAAGCTGCTTTCATTTTAAATGGATATGGGAAAGAATGAGGTTTTGAATAGACAAAAATTTTGATCTTTGAATCATTTAGAGTAGATAAAATTGCAAAGATGACTTCCTTTGCAGTGCTTTATTTTAGCACTCTTAAGCTCTCTAAAACTTTCTCTCTGATTCTTTCCTGTTTTAGCCTCAAGTCTATTTTAGAATTTAAAGACCACTCGTAGGTTGTGGCTGTGAGGTTTTTTTGTGCTTTAAAATACGTATGCGTTTTCTTGTGGATCGCACTGCTCATGAACACAGTACCTGTGGTTGGGGAGTAACTCCATTAAGGCACTCTGCTCAACAAATATGTTCTTAATTACCCAGGTTTATTTGATGACACAGATTTCCTATACACCTGAATTATAAAGATGCTCTGAGATGCTCACATAGTACATTAGTGAGAGCATTTAGCACATGGATGTAATTGTTGAATTTTATTGTGACTATAGTCTAGTACAATTAGTCATGTGAATATCATATTGGACTTTTAAATATACAGGCTAATTTTAATTTCTCAATTGCAATGTCTATGACATAAGAAATGTGGCATGTTCTTGGAAAGAGTTTAGGCACATTATAAGAAATTACATCTATCAACACTATGGTATTTGTATGAAGACTTGTGGTGATAAAGAGAAAATAAGACATGCATGGATCTTGCAAATGTTGCAAAAAATTGATGTTATATAGGCATAAAGTGAGGTCGATTTCAATAGCAGTGTGGTTCATACCAGGGGACAAAAATTGGCATAGGAAATCAAATATGCCACCAATCACATTTAGTGTCAGAGACATTACAGGATTTTGCAAGAAATAATCTTGTGACATGATCCTACTCTTTGAACTCAATAGGAAAGCTCATTGATGTTAATGGAGCAGGACTGAGTCCTTGCAGTATAACCTGTTCATGTTGAGAAAATGCCTCTGTAACCCTTTCTTTAACAGTGGTTGGCATATAAATAGACTGGTGAGGACTTGGAAACTTTCTAATAATAACTTATTTTATAATGATTTTCTTTTAAATATCAAATTTATTTTTCAATCTCATTTGTGTCTCTGACTGAAATTTGTTGCTTTGCAGTGAGTTCCATGGATTTAATAACTTTTCTATTGAGTGTTTGCTTTCACTCATTTTATATTTATGCTTTTCCATTTTTAATTCGCTTTACCTTCCTATGCCTTTTAAAAGTGAGGAAAAATTCAGTTTGTTATCGATATTCTTCATTACTGCCAAGTTTCTAGAATATTTTCTGTTCATTCTCTAATATTATTAAATCCATTTCTTTGTTTCTCCCTGAAAAGTGAAAATATTAATTACCCAAGCCCTGGTGTCATGAAGGAGCAATGCATCCTTTTCATGTAGATGTTGGAGAAAAGTCTGGGAGGTTGTGGCCCTTTGAGAGAAGCTGACACAAGACATGGAAATGCAGGCTTTTTCATAGCATACAAGGTGAATGAACTTTGCCCTTGGATAAGCTACTCTGGGCCAATTTCTTAGTCTGGTATAGCTGAAACAATCGGGTTCTGCCGTGAAGCTGACCAGGCTTGCCCCGGGGAGGATGGCAGGATTTGTGCTGACAGACCATATTTCTAACCAGAGCTGAGCAACAATCCCTTCCTTTCACTGTCATCTTCCATTTCAAATGGAGCCAGAGCAGACACTCCCATTCAATCATTAGAAACTTACCTCTAGGCTGGCCACCCTCTGTCTCATTTGAATTCCTTGGTCCATAGCCACTGCCAGCTTCCCCAAGGGTTTTCCTCTTTGAATTATACATTCCCTCTGTCAAGTCATCAATAATGGTACTCAGAGCAGATGTATTTCTGTAATTGATTAGTTATCTCTTCACAGCAAATAGCAGAGTTTGTGATCAAGTAAGCAGGTTCATAGATTCCCTTGATCAAAGCATCAGAATCTGATTATACTTCCTATAAAGAACATCCTTTGAAGTGGACCAGCACTCAAGTAATTCAATTACCTTCTTTCTGGAAAATTCATCTTGAAAGGAGGTCATTTGCTCAGGTACAAAGAGGCGGAAGGTACTGTTTCCATTATGACCCCTATGGTGACTTTGTCAGCCTCAGGAGAAAAAGGAGTGTGTGAAGATTATTTACTCTGTTGTAGGGGTGAAGATGTGACTTTTTCATAGTCCAGTGTGGTTACAGCACTCAGTTTCCACACAGTAAGATTGATTTAGGTGTATTTTTAGGAGGAAAGGAAATTGGTCCTTTCTGGTCTTCAGACAGTGATCTGTTCTTATGACTAAGGCACTAACTGGTTTGCTATCTCCATAGTCTATACTTTAAAACTTGTAATAGTCTTTGAGAAGCTATTGGTCTTAATTGTTTTTGCATGTCCTTTTTTCTTGGAGATATCTATGGATGTAATGACAGTAGCTCAGTGGTAGTATTTTGTGCATTGTTCATTTACAGAAGTGCAACGTCTTTCCTTATTCTGAATCATATTGACCAAAACTACACTTTGTATGGAACACAAGAAGTGGTCAGAAAGCAAACTTTCCTCCAGATACAGATAGTCCCAATAGCCAGAAAGGTAATTTGACCCAAAGGAAGAGTTCACGCCTTCTTTAACAAAACAAACACATTTTTAATCCACTTTTCCCCTTCCTACTGCAGAGAGTGCTGAAAGCTCCCCTTGCTTGTAGCAAATGAAGTAAATTTTGTGTTTAACTACTTTCAAATCTGGGAACGAGCAGTTCAAGCAGTCATTTGAATCTCTGAAGGGACTTCTTGGGCTTGAGGCCTGAAGGTCCATTTATTCCTGAGTGGGTGTAAGTATTTACAAGATTATTTATTTATTTATTTATTTATTTTACCTGCCTGAGCTGTGTGTTTTAACTCTGTGTATCTGGGCAAGAGGACCTAATTTAGTTTGCCTGTGTCTCTCTAGTTTGTAAACTGAGTAACACAAAAAAGGACTGCCTGTGCCAAGGTGTCTCTAAAGCACCTACTGCAATAGTATCATAGTCTTGGTTAAGCCTCTTAGATGCCACCATACCATTAATTGTAATAACGAATATATTGATAGTTTTCATTTTACCATCACAGTTGAATGAAATGCTCTTCTCTAGGAAATAGATAATGTGAGGACTGCAGAATGAGACTTCTTTTTTTTTGGCTGTGTGTAGGCAGGCTAAATGCAGGTCAAACTCTGTTAGGACTGTTAGGCCTGTTGAGTCAATAACTCATCCTCCATTACAAACATCTCCTATGAAGTAATAATACATTGCTTTGGCACAGTTGACTTAATTATGACTATTCTACTCAGCTGAATGTCATGAAAGTATTTTTCTCAAAAAGCCCATACTGTGAGAGTTCCAGATTCTTTGCTAAAGCAAAGGTTCATTAACTAGATTTTTATTTTTAAGTTCATGGCTGTATGTGAATTGGACCAGTGGAAGCTGTTTTGAAGTAGAAAAATATCATCAGAAAGAAAAAATATACAAAGAAGCAGTTGAGTAATTTTTTTTTGACTGCTGCTGAAAGAGTAAAGTCCACTTAGCATAATGAAGATAGAAATATGTGTGTGACCATGGAGTTATTCCACTAAAAGACATAGAACACTGATAAAATGTAGACAAGAATGCTGGAGCAGTAGCCAAGCAATGAGGATGTTAAGTGGATGAGACTGTTGGAATGGAAATGGAAATCATTAAATGTAAATATCAGGGTTTTGACATGTAACTATGACTTTAGGCAATTTTGTGACTGATACTGAAAAGAAAAGAGGGGAAAAAAATCCTATTGAAAGAAAAAAGTTTTCAAACTTTGCAGACCAAAAATATAAGCTGTTCAAACAGATCACTGAAAGCACTACTACATTTCCATATGTTGTATTTTTTTAATAGCTGCAGTTTGTAGTGGCTGATCAATGGAGTGGCGATGGAACATCTGGACTGACCCACTGGGGATGTCTGGAGCCCAGCTGGAATAAGGCTGCTCCCCACCCACCAGCAGGGCTCGAGCCGGGGGTCTTGGGAGCCCTGTCTGATGGGTGCATGAAATGGAGCCTTAATTCTTTCTTCTTCCATTCTCTCTCTGTATCTTACACAAACTTTGAGTCATTAGCGGACTGCCTGCTGCAGAGATCTCTGGGCTTTACACAGTCTGGCAGTCTGTCACTGGAAAGGAGATCTAAATCAAATCACAGCAGAGAAGAAGAAAAATATCTCTTGTGAGAACTGACACCTTGCTTTTAAAGATGGCAAGGATTTGAAGGGGGAAAAAAACTATTCAGAAAGAATGTATTTCCATAATCCAGCCAACCTTTTCTGCTTTGAATTACTTTATCACTGTGCAGGGAGTTTTCATTTGTCTCCTCGGTCTTTGTGACCTTATATGCATTTTTGGTCCCTCACATCCCAGTGTTCCCACTAATCTTAATCCATCCCATCTATGGGACATTCTGATAGCTCCTATGAACAAGTCCTGGAATTAAATAATGTTGTGCTGATAAATGTTAGAAACACATGTCTGTTTCCAACTAAATACTGTGTCCTAAGCTTTCCAGAATATATGAAGATGTAGTAAGTCTCTGTTCTGTATTCCCTTTAAAAATAATAACAAAGAACTTGTAATTCTCTTGAACTTGACACTGCAGCTGGACTACAGTAAGGATTTGAATTATATCTCTA
This sequence comes from Grallaria varia, assembly GCA_013396735.1. Taxonomy (NCBI): domain Eukaryota; kingdom Metazoa; phylum Chordata; class Aves; order Passeriformes; family Formicariidae; genus Grallaria; species Grallaria varia. The sequence continues at coordinate 1,804,016 of VWZG01005870.1, read as the reverse complement.
CCGTGGTGAAATGTGTTTCATTCTGTGTAAGAAATTTTGCCAATATCATGTCTACACTTTTTCATTGGGAACGTACAATTCTTCTTGTGACTTTTTTTCAACACATTTGAATTAGTGTAATTTCTTTTTTCTTTTGTCTCCCTCCATGTGAAGGGAAAAAAATGACAAAGAAACCCACAAGCCTGTGGTGCCAGGCTGTACTGCCCGAGGGCCCCCTGGCACCTGACAGAGGGAGCACCTATCTTGGTTTCTTGCACTTTTGGCAAATCAGATTAGTATTAACTGCAGTATAGTTTTTGTGATCTGAAAATGCTTTTAGCAGCTTGATTAAGACTGTCTTTCCCAGTGCTGTTTACATTGCTGTCAAGTGACATCTGAAGTAAGTTCACTGTTTCTTCTTCTTGTGAATACTTCCCATCTAATGTGTGCTCAACTTCTGCAAACTTCAGTTGCTTTCTAGATTAGTAAGCTTCAGGACGTTTCCAGTCTGAGGTGCTTAATTTCAAAATTAAGTTATCTGATAAGAGATGAAGCCCCTCTGGTGTTCTTTTAAAAAAGTCGGGCTCTGAAAGGCGGAGGAAATGAAAACTCCAGCAGGACAGCAGTTCCGCCCAAGCCGTGTGATTAACGCGCTGGGGTGGATTCTCAGCTGTGCCGAGCTGGCCTTGGTGCAGCTGAGCAGAGCCAGAGGGAGCGGTGGCACGGAGCCACCTCGGGGTCCTTTGATCCTGGGCCAGCCAGGGGCAGGACTGGCTGGCTGTGCACTTGAAAGCAGCCTCAGAGGTGTTTTACACTGCGCAGTTATAATGGCGAGGTGGGGGCTGGGAGCCCCCATAGATACCCCAGCCCCCCTTCAGGGCTACCCCGGGCATTGCTCTCTTCTGCTCCCCAGCCTGACTTGTGAGCCTGTCCCTTGTCACCAGGAATCCTGACTGCATCTTTACAGTTGCTGCTTTTAGAAGTAGTCAAACTCAGAGACAAATATATTGCCTGTTATATGTACACATAAAAGGAAATACCCCTTTAACCAATACATTAATCCTATTTTGGCATCTTACTTGTCTTGATTTCAATGTATAAATCCATTCTATTAAATGTTAATATTAATCTTGAATAAATATTTTATTTTTAGAAATTCTATTTACCTTTAAATATTTTTCATTGAAGATATTTGAGGGAATTAACTTTGAATTTTTGGAAGGCATTTGCATATCGGAAAGAAAAACATGCATTTCCTGGATTAGGATGAAAGACTTCTATTCTGGAGTGAAAATGTTTCACTTGTTTCTTAAATCTATAAAATGTTACTTCTCCATCAGGTCTTCATCTGTGGTAGACATGTAGTAATCTTAATTCTGACAAAACAGTATTTCTTCATTAGTCATGTTCATAAATTACATACTCATGAACTGTTTGAGATGAATGTGTTTATCACAAAAATATCCTGTAGACTCTTCCACTTTCATGACCAAATTTTCGGGATCTGAAGTTTTCAAACCATTCCATTAAATTTTTTTCTTTTCAAAGGGAGAGGTGTTCAGAACAGCAGACTTGCTATTTGCTGCTACTGGCATGCTCTTTGAACTAGGTTGTCTAGATTTGTCCCTTTGGATGAGACCTTTATGGAAGAAGGGACAGCTGATGCTGTGTATCTGCCCAGTGTGTGGTTACTGAAATATCTGGTGCCGTCTCTGCTGGAGATGGAGGAGTGGGGGACAGGGAAAAGGGGGAGCAAACCTTCTTCTGGAAAAACTGCCTTTTCCTCTCATTTATTATAAAATCTTATCCCGAATATCTTCAGATTGTTCTAGCTTTGAAAGTTCTGGTTTTCTCTCCAGTTGATATTAGTGAGTTGTTCTGTCCTCGGAAAAGCTAAGTATAAAAACCATACCAAAAGAGACCTCTACAGTGCACTGACTGTTCATGAAATAATATTGTTCAGTGATCAAGCTAGCAAAGTCTGCATCCTAGTACAAATCTGTGCTTAACTTTCATGCTTATAAATGGTGACTGCATTGCCTTTACCTGCAGCTTTAATGTTCCATTATACTCTATTTATTTTTTTTAGAGCTTACTAGAAGGATAAATATATCCCAGATGAGAGAGTCAAAGAAATAACATTTTTTAAATATGAGCATTTAATTTAATTTTTTTATCCTAATTTTTCAGCTTTAATATTTTACTAGTCATTTTCAAGGGTTTTGTGCACTGTTTTTAAAAACTAAGTACATTTCCTAAAATGCTTTTTTGTTACTTGATGCCATCTGAATACTTTTAAAAAGGCATGTAAAGTGCCTACTGTCTGTTGCCAGACCGGTGCCTGCTCTGCCTGTGTTTGTGTGGTTGTACAGCCCAACGTGCTGCCTGGGGGGGTACATTGTGCTCATCCCACCTCAGGCTGTATCGGGGGCTATAATGGCACAATATTGCCTCTCCTGCCTGAAAGCACTAGGAAGCAGGGAGCACAGTTCAGATCTTCAGATCTCCTTCATCTGGAGAAAACAATGTGCTTCCTTAATTATTTTCAATCTCTAGGTCTGAAAGGAAAAAGTTAATAAATAAAAAAAGAAAAAAAGCTAAAGAAACCCTCCAAAGTCTGAAAATATATGAAAAGTTGTGTGATACAGAGGTGCTAGGACCCTGTTGCTAACAAAGATCCATTCATATAAAGCTTTATTACTACCCCCTGGAAAAATGTTTATAAATCAATTTCTCATCTGTTTTTTCCTAAATGGCCCAGTTTTAGGGGACAGTTTTTCAACCAGACTTTGTTTGGAAATAAAAGGCAGCACAGCTACAGAGAAGTGCAAATGGAAGTTGGACTGCATAGAAAGTTGACTGGGACAGGGAACTTCATAGAAGACTGAGAGACCCAGTGACCAGCATTTTGGAGGGAGAAGATGGACTTCAAAGGGAGAGCATAGGCTGGGGACAGGCAAGAGAGACTTTTAACTGGACTTTTACTCCCCTGACCAATGAGACAGAAACTCTGCGCTCTCCAGCCCTGACCCAGCTTTAGCCCGAGCCTTTTCCTGTTCTCCCCCTTAGAGAAAATAGCTTTTGTTCATTGTCAAGAAGAAAACGTCAGAGTGTGTTCACAAGGGAGCAGCATCCATTGCATGACTGGAAGCCCTTTCATGCTTTTCCTTCTCTATTTCCATCACTGTTTTAGGAATATCTTCTCCTTTGTGACTCTTTACAATTGATGGCAGTGGACCAAAGTTGTTCCTCTGACTTCTTTTTTTTAAAAATTTTTTTATCAGCTTCCAGTAGGAAACCATAAAGGGTCTAATTCTGATATCATGATTTGAGAATACTTAGTACTTAAAAGAATCAAGACCTTAGAAAAACTACTTCTCAGACTAGTGGTAAAGCTGACCTAGAATATTTCCAAAGGAAACTCTTTTCTGTGAAATATTAAGTTAACAAGATGTGTTAAACTCATGTGTCACACTTTGAAAGCTTGAGAGTTTAGAAGTGGGAAGCTCTTTAAATTCACAAGAAAGATGAAAAAGGCAAGAAACAGAGGAACAAGAGGGGAAGGACAATGTAAGGCAGTCTTTCTTATCCCTCTGTGACCAAGACAGGCTCAGAAAGTTACAGCCTGTCAGGCTGATAGAAATAGTTGGCAGTTACTTTACTCAAGTGAGTAAGATTTCAAAAATGAGAAAGACAAGGGCTGCACATTAAACATTTCTGAAGCTTTTCATGAGCTCCTCTTCTACCAGTTACATTATTGTACATAAGCCAAAATGGCTTGTAGACCCTTGAAAGTTCTGTCTAACACATCTTTTTAGAAATCTTTAATTCCAAAGTGCAAATCTGTATGTATCTTTATAATACAAAATTGATTTATAAACAAGTGGGTGTGTAATATTGGAAATTTTCATGTGTTAAAAAATATAATTTATCTTAGAGCAAATCCCAAACCCATGTGAATCCTGGACAACAGCATGAATGTTGTTTGTGTGCTACTGTTTTTTTTTATTTGTTGGTTATTATACATCTTTTGGGTGAGCACCTTAGAGAATAGGCACAATAGGTATACTAGAGTGGCAAATAAATACAGACTTTTCAAGTGCAGAGTGGCACTACCCCTTCCTGCTCCGGCATGGTACTTTTTGGGCTCAGCGTGTTGGCACACAGCAGTGCAGGCCAGGAGAGCAGCAGCAAAGCTGTGCTGTCCTGGGCCAAAGCTCCTCAGCAGCGTCCTTGCCCTGAGCATCCCCCTTAGCACAGGAAAATGCTCCTCCCACGACCAAACACACCATCCCCATCCATTATAGGAGCCAGTGCATCAGGCTCACACTAAGACGAGAGGATCTGCCGCACAGTATTGTCATCCCTAAGTACTGAAAATTAATGATATTTTTAATAAACAAAATTAGGACATTATTTTCTGATTTGTGGGCTTGTAGGGTATGTTTGAGTGACTTTTCTCAGAAACCGCAAAGGCCCGAAACTTTCCTTCGTTTTGTGATTCTCATGTTATTAAGTGGGTCCAGATGTTGCACAAAAATATGTACTGAGAGAGTTATAACTAATCATGCATGTAGCAACATTGGAAAGAGCAATCTGAAGAGGCTGACAGTCATTTATTTTCCAAGAGGTAACACTGAAGGCAGTTAGGTGTAGCTGAGCAGTAAATATTTGAGAAGTAAAATGTGGCCATGGAGAACAATAAAAGATAGTTTGGGGTTTCTCTGGGACCACTAAATACAGAAGGGGCATCAGATTAAAAGAGGGCAAAAGGAAAGTAGGCACCTTGCTTATTTTTCTCCTTCAGCACCATGTACTGAGGTGTTTTAAGGGATGCAGGATGCATCTTTGAGAGACTGAAGTTTTCTGTTAAAAGGAGAAAATTGTTTCTAGGATAATTTGTGCATAAATAAAATGGATTCAAGCTTTGTGTACCCTTTGCACTAAATCTGAAGTGTTTTATCTGTACAAACCCACATATTTGTGGTGTAACATTGACTAATACAGGCTCTACTAATTCATGTGAATAGACATGTGTAGTGAAATGCTTAAAACAGAGAGGCTAAAAAGGATGCCATTAGAATGATGGATTCTCCAGTAAATATTCCCTTTGAGAAAATGTGTCATAGTATATATTCTCCTCTACAAATTGTACTAGTTTTGTGGTTGAGAAAAATGGAAGGGAAATTGGATATTGGAATTGGGGTTGCTTCCTCAGTGTGAGAAATCCTGGCTTAACAGCAAAATTCAAGACAGTATGTGAATAGTGTGGAGATACCAACATATCAAGTCATGGTAGACACACCATAGTTATGCATTTAAAGCTTCCTTTTGGAGTAGCTTATCAATGCAACTGGGTTTTATCTGATGCTTGAGAACATGCACAGACTAACACACATTAAACTATTGTTAAAGCATTTGGAAAAGTAGCAGGATATCAATTATTCCATGCAAACGGCTGAAGTCAACTGTATTTCAAGTGCAAATCCCTCCCCCTGCTGAGGATGGCAGTTGCCTTCACAAACACGCAGGTGTAGCTGTANGCCTGGCTTAGATTCTCAAGTGCTGCCCCCTTCTTTGTGTGCAAGGTGTGCAGAAGGGGTGAGGTGACTCCACGGGGCTGCGAGGGGAGCACAGGGCAAACCCCTGCTTGCACCAGCAGCACCACGACCTGCACCCCTGCCACC
>VWZG01005870.1:1779218-1789292 GCA_013396735.1 Grallaria varia | reverse complement strand
CCCTCGGGCAGGCGGGCGGGGAGGCGCCGGGAGCGGCCGCGGTCCGCGGCTGTGAGCGCCCAGGCGCCCGCGCAGCGCCGTGCGGGAGGGCAGCGCCTGGCACCGCATCGGCCGTAAGGGCTGCGGGCAGTACCGCTAAGCCCTGCTTGTCGTTTTAACTGAGTATTATGTAAATCAAATGGAGTAGCTGTTAAATTAAAGCGTGAGAAGGTGATGCCTTCAGGTAATGCCCGCTGCAGCCGAGCCACTGGATGTTAAAGAAATACAGAATTTGTTAGTTCCTTACTGCTTTCCATGGGAGATGGAAGTAAAGGCTCAGGAAAAATAACCCTAATTAGATTTCCCTAAGGGGACACACCGACAGCTCCCCGCACAAAGAATTTAGCAGTGTTGGGGCAAGCCAGGGCCATGGCTGCAGAAATGAACTGCTCATCACAGATCCTCTCTCAAGGAAAACTAGACTCACTTTTACATCCTGTGGGAAATAAGTGATTTTTTTTTTTCAATAGGGCTTGCAATAAAGAATTTTCTCAGAATGCAAAACCAAAAAAAAACCCTTCTGCCTCCAGAAATCTCCATAGGAAGTATCTTGGACACTCATTCAAATACCAATTCTGATATTTTGTAGTAAAATCTCATTCAGAAAAAATCATGCAAATTTAAAAAGATCTAATTTTATTGATTTAGTGTCTATATCAGCTTTGAATATTACTTCAGAAAATCTCAATCCAAAAAAATAAACCACTTTCCTAAGGTTAATCTGTTCATTACAGTCTTTTAACTACTGCAATTACTAAAGTTTTTGAGGCTTAGCAAAAAGACAAAAATTCTAGATTAGGACCACATCTCAGATAATATTTAAAATATTTAAAATCAAAACACATATCTGGATTTGCAAAAATTTTCAAAAATCAAAATATCTTCTCACTTAAGAAAAAAAATCATATTGTTTTCTTTAAAAAAACAAGAAATTCTACCAAAATGTTCCAATTATGGTTCAAGTATTGAGGAAACCGCCCAGGTGTGGACCACTGCTGGGGCTGTGGTACACGGTGACACTGATGTTCTGAACTGCTGATTAGGAGTGTTGCTGGACACATTATGATTGCCCCAACTCAAGGGAATTTGCAAGATTTAATATTTTTCCTAGAGCTAGGATGAAAAGCTAATCTAAATATTATTAAAATGTAAAATCTTCTAGAAATTTGGACTGAGTCTGTTGAGACATTCCAGTTTCATTTGACAACTTTCAATGTTCTAAACTCAGTTTAATCTACCTTTCCAAAAATCTGAATGAAAATGGGAATTTTGAATATATGTTCTTTTCATTTCAATACCTCTCTCCTGTTTCCCTTCCCTGTTTGAACTGATTTTAAATTCAGGGGCTTTTGAATTTTTAATGTATGGGTATTTTCATCTGAAAGTGCATTGTAAAAGTATTCCTGTTTAAACTCTATTTGTATTTAAAACATAATTATCAGTAGTTTGGGTGCACTTGGAGTTACATATCATACTCATGTAGAAATCAAAATACAATCAATGTGAACACCCTTTCATCTGTTCCATCTTATAATAGAAAGTTTACAAAACATTTTTTTATAAATGTAACAGAAAGCAAAGATAAAATCACTGTGGAGGAAAAATAATTGAGACAAAGGAGGAGGTAGTTATCTTTCCTACAGATTTTTACTGTTGGCTGCTTTTTGTTGCCTGTTATGCGTTTACATTAATGTCTGAAAAATAGTACATGATGAAGTCATTCAGAGATTAGACGGTCACTGACTGAAATAATTATCTTTATAGGAAGCTTGATGCTCACCGAAGACTCAGTTTAGTCTTTTACTTTGCTGCATTGCAAATTGTCAGATTTTATTTCATTTACACTAAAATAAGTAGAATATAACTCCATTTTCTTCAGAGGAGCTACTCCAGATATATTGTTACACCTTTATCTTCTTCCTCTGTGTGTTTCTTGGTAAACACAGGAAAGCGGCCGGTGGGGTGGTACTTAAGTGCAAGACAACTGTGAGGTAGAGTTGCACTGAACTTTTTGGAGTTATTAAATCCCTCTGGCACTTCGCCCGCTGTGGGGGCTCTCTCGGGGGCTGGGAGCATTGCAGCAGGTCTGCTTCAAGCACAGGTTACTCATGGGCAATGCCAGTGACCACCACGGGGGTTTCACGCCTGCAGCTCTCGGAGGCTGGGCAAAGAGGGCATCCACAGATGAAACCTGCGTTGTGGTTTTGACAAATGACCTTATGGAACAGCATATCCCTTAACTTTTTTGAGATATCTGGGACATCCTAGATCCCTGTGGTGCACTGTCTAGGAAGCTGTGCTGCACCAGCGTGGTGGGGAGTCCTTCAGCCTGCACATAAACTCCATGGAGACTATGCAGTGTTGGTAGCCCGAGTGAGGAACACTGTGATGTGGGCCCCCTTGACATCCTCAGGAATCACAACGATTCACGTACAAGCACACAGTTTGTATTCCCTCCATAACCTTACCAGTAAGGGAAGGAAAACTTCTATGCCTTGGCAAGACTCCCCCGTGTACTCAGATCTTTGGCTGCATTTGTGTGTTTATGAATTGTAACAACTCCATCATGAATGTTGTCACCAGATACCTGGGCTCAAGCCACAATAACTACATTTCCAAATGTTTAAGCGTGGTTTGCTCTTAGGAACGTGCTCTCATCTGTATTATAGATACTCTAAACAGTAAGATATTGAGTGAATAATTTTTTTATTTTTTTTACTGCCTAACTTTTCTAGTTAAGGATGAAATATGTATGGTGTGACTTCCAGACTTGTGTTTTAGTGCTATAGAGATGACTTTATCTTTTTTTGTGAAACCTTATATCCTGAGCTATGGAGCAGAGGGACACACTAGAGGGACCACCACCACTGGAGTTCGTACAGAATGTGCATGTGGCATTTCAAAAACATTGTTAGGCCTCCTGGAAAGAACCAGTGTAATTTTTCATCTGGCAAGTATTCAAATGGTATTTTCTGGGAAGGAAAGTTGTAGCTGTGTAATACAATTATGCACACAAAGATTGCAGAAACATTATCCAAACGAAGTGGAGGGAAAGCAAGATGAGAAAAAGTAGTGATTCACTGTTCTGCTGCAAAGGCAACAAAATGTCTCTTCATATTATTTTGTATCAATAACAGTGTCTTAAAAGACAGAACTCTGAGGGAAGAATAATAGCTCCATGGAGAAGTGAAGAAACTACATTTTTGTGTACCACTGGAAGCATCCCAAAGAGCCCACCAGTCTGACTGATAAGTCAACTATAACTCTCCTTTTGGTGTCCACAGGCATTGGCTCTAGAGAATCTGCATAAAGAGTTCTGAGAGGGTCAAATGAATAAATAGTGTTTTCTCTGCACTGTAGGAAAGCGGCAGAGTAGTAAGAATGGAATATTCCAAGTCGAAACAGGGGCAGAAAACTACTTTCTCTAGATTGTACGGAGGTTTCCAGCGCACTGTTGTTAATCAGGATTTTAGTGATGAGGTCAATTTTTCATGTAAGGAATTCTGTTAGAAGTGTATATAAGTAAACAAAACCAATTTAAATTTCAAGTAGACGAAAAAAAAAAAGAATTTTGAATAAGTACTGTGGAGTAGATGTTTAGAGTATTTTATTCTTTGGCTGTAACTCTACTTTGCAAATCTCACAGTCGTGTTTCCTTTAACTATGGTAAAAGCTCTGATTATTCATCTTGGAGTAAACACCGAATTTCTGTATATCTCTGTAGACTTTTGTTCCATAACAACTCAGCTTCAGTGTGTTTATCTCAGGGCTGTAATATGTGGATTGGAAGAATCACCAAATGAGCTGCCTGAAGTCACCCAGGGAACCAAACCTACTGCAGAGCAGTTCACTGGGCTGTCCTGGGACAGACTGGTAACCCCTGGACCTGCCTGCAAACACTCCTAAGCACTGTGTGTGGGCTGGTTTTGCCTGTCCACTCACAGGTAACTTGTGGGTTTTTGCATATTGCAGGGTGTTTCTTCACTTTCCTTAAGGACTCACTACTAGGTTGGCTAAATGCAAGAAAAGGACCTCACTAGCATTTCCAGAAATGAGGCGGCTGTGTGGGACTTCTATCACTAAATCACACAACGTAGGACAAAATTTGGGTTAAGATCCCCAAAGTCTTTGAGTGCACAAAGGGCACTATTTCTGTGTGGCCATTTTTATTGCCTTATTGTAAGCTTTAAAAAAAACCCCAACCCAAACCCCAAACCCTGGCCCACCTCACCCCAAACAAAACAGGAGCAGGTCTGTCTTCTTTAGTTTTGGAGGGAAAAAAAGTTGCTTCCAGGGTGAAATTTAGCATGACAAGTCTCTGGCCAGAGAAAATGTTTAAAGCTCTATCATAAACCTCTGAAAATAGGAGTTTATAATAGAAATGCAGACATACAGTTAATTATATCGTCATGAATGGCGCCACTATAATTAGCTAACTTCTATATGATGCCAAGTTTTAAAGTATTTTACTTTTATGGCACTGGATGTCAAAAGCTATTTATGTTAGTTTCTTTAATTTTTTCTTTTATTGTCTTACTGGCCTGGCTCTCCAGGTTAGGAAAATGGCTTGCAGATTTTTCTTCAGCCCTGAAGAACCTTTGCAGCCTCGACAGTTAGCAGATTCCTAGAATCTGGGATGTCCAAGGAGCAGATTCCATGCAAGGGCATGCAGGGGGATACCAGCAGAAACAGACTGCTGTGAATAACCTTGGACTTGTGGTTCCCATTGAAGGGCTTGTTCTGAGGTGACTGACAAACTCAGCTGGACAGCAATCTGCTAACATTTGGGTGTTATATGTCCTTTTAAGATGACAGTTTCAAAGAAAGATAAAATACACAGAAGAAAAAGGAACATAATCTGTTTTATAAATACAGTATTTCCTCCGGGTTCAAATCTACAGAAAGGTGCTAACAACAGACCCAAGGAGATTATGGGATGAGAAAAGCTCTCTCCTTAAGTTTCTGTTTTCAAGTAACTGTAACCCTTTTGCAGCTCATTATTTTAGGCGCTTTATAGTTCACACAGGGATCACCCCTCCCGAAATCCAGTTTCCTCTCAAGCTGCATGCAAAACTGTGATCATTTACATTGCAAAGTAAAGATGAATGTATTGTCCAGTTAAAGAACCAGGAGAATCTGTGAATTAACCATACATATTTATTATTTGAATTGATACTGACAGCTTAACAGACCTAGTCATAGAAAACAATCATTATCATTTGAATGTCCAGGCAGTCTCTGCCTGTTTCTTATGATGGTAAGTTAAATGTTCAGAATTATTTTCAAAGAGAATTTATAATTTTCTTTTATCAAAGAATATCCATGTGCATATAATAGTACTCTAAAGTTACTTATTTTCCTTAATATTTGACACATCCATATTTATATGTGTATCTATATAAATTATGATTATATTTTATGCTTCATATCAGTTTTCTGAGTCTAAATTGTGCTGTCCTGGAGAGGTGTTTTTCCTCTAAGGATGATATTCAAGGCGATGTGCTAAGACAATTCTACCTGGGTTTTTTTTGTATGAGACTATGTGAACTAGCACTGTTCCAGGAGTATATGGGCAAAGGGATGTTAACAGTGTTTATAATCTGATAGTCCTGAATTGTTTTGTCCTGAATTGTTTTGTCCTGTTTTCTGCTGTTCTGCATTTCTTCAGATGTGCCATCTAAGTTGATCTCTTCCAATAAAACTTCTGATGGTCATTTTTAAAGTATTTTGCTATTCAGTAATCAACAGCACAGTAGGAATTAACATGGATTGCGCTGTACTTTTTGGGTTATCTTTTCCTTCTCTTGGCCATGTGCTTGTCATCTTTCTGTGATAACCCTTCTTTTTGTGATCCTTTTTGGTTATATGCTATTTACTGGCGACAGGGAGTTGCACACATGCTATTGCTCCATAGAGAGCTGATAATGCAAACTGATGACATGAGCTCAGTTACCACATACTCCCTTATTTCATGTTGGCTTATTAAAGGACCCTCAGGCGGATCCTTCCAGCCCCGATGCAATCCTGCTGATTGCAGCAGAACTGCCCAAGTGTGTAAGGAGTGAGGGACTGGCCACTGAAGGAAGAATTTCTGCTTAGACAGGGCATGTCAAATCAGTGGCCACCAGCCAGTGTGATGGAATTAATGAGGGGAAACAGTAGCCAGCAGTGACAAGTTGGGATAAACTCAGAGAGTTGCAGTGCCACATCCAATTATTGCATTTCATTGTTGTTCTCTGGAGATGGGGACCCTCTGACAACCTCCTTGAAAGCTGAACTGTGGAAATTCTGGGAATAGAAAAAGCAAGTATGAGTAAAGCTTATGCAGATCTCCTTTAAAAAAGAGCAAATCCTAACCCAGAAAGAGCTTTCTTTTCTGTCCTTGAATTTGTTAAAAAACCTGCACTTTGCTGCTTGGCAGGAAGTGTAAAAATAAATTGCTTTCAAATGAAAAGAGAAATAAAAGTTAAGGAAACATTTTTTGTCTATGCTTAATTTTGTTGTTCTGTTGGAAATTTTGCCACAAAGCATATTTTGATCTAAACTTTTTGCATAAACCAAATTGGACTATCAAGATTCCTGGGACTACTTTAAAAAACAAAACCTACGGCATCTTTTTCCATGCCTAATAAGGGCATTTACGAGTAAAGGAACCAGAGAGTTAATGCAAAGAGTGAAAACTCCACGTTGATGCCAATGATGTGTTACTCCATAGAGTACTTCACTCAACCATAGATTCCAATACATATGAGCAAAATAACAGCCTGGAGGAAGGATTCATATGGAATTATTTAATTCTGCTCAGCAGAGTGCTACTTTTAGCTGGGAAAAATCTCCTCAGAGGCCGGTAGGCAGCAGGCTCTCCAGCACAAAGCCAAATGACATCACCAGCCCCTCTGTGTAACAAAAGGCCAATGGCATCCCCCCTCGCTGAGTGAAAATTAGCAGCAGGTCTTTGCACGGTGCACATGCTTTGAGAGGAGGGGATTGTGTCATTGTTATTTGCTATTTCCGCAAGCTGACACTTATCTTGTAAGCACATCAACTGTTTGCTTTAGCTCCACAAGTCATTTCCTATACATTATATCAGTTAGACCTGCTGTTCTGCATTGTGTGCAAAAGAGGTTAAATTCCACATGTAGAGTAATCAAAGATGAAGGAAAACTATCTAAATAATTGCTTTAGAATGTGAACAGCTATTCATTTCTTTAAAAAAATTACTGTATCAGTAAACTGCTTCAGGCTTTTTCATCTACACTTGAAGACAGATCAGCACATCAAGCTCTTAAACTCATTGAAAATAAAGCAAACCAGATCAACTCGAATTCTACAACTACAATTATTACTTTTCTTGATTTTTACATTCCAAAAAAGCACACAGGGCTATCAGGAGAAAAACCAGAGTTGGCTACAATTGCAAACAGAGGAAGATATCAGGGTTGGTTTTCTTTTTTGTGTATTTGGCATATGTAAAGAAATACATTTTTTTGTGATCATCACATCTTCACAGTTATTGCCCACTTTTACCAGCAAATATTTTTTTGCTATATTGTTGCTGGGGAATTGTTGTATCATTGCTATGGAATTGAAAGTAATCTAGTAGTTTTTTCCATCTCTAATATAATTCAAGTTTTGGGTTTGGTTCTGCCTTTTTACAGTAACGTTTGCTTACTCTTTCCTTTTATTTAGTTAGAACTGTACTATCACGTATATTGCCGCATTAGAGTATCTGAAAATATACCAAATAGAACTATAACTCCTCAAGCACAAGGAGAAAGTAAAAGGAGAAAAAGAAAGCAGAACTGTGTTTCTTTGGCAAATAATACTGAATATTTTATTCAGCTTGTTTAAACCACAGCATTGTAAGATCCTGATAGAGAGCTAGAATAGAGGCTGTTTCCTGGTTCTGCAATAAGACCCTGAAAAATAAATTTCCTTAATCCATGATTGAATACAAACTTATCAGTCAAGATTTTCAGTCTGTAGATTTCTGCAATAGAAAGAGTCCAAACACTGAAGTGATAGAGTTCATATTTTTTTTCTTGTTCTCACTATCTTATTCCTGTGTAACTGTATTCACACCATTGTTCTTCGTATTTTCTTTGTTTTAAAATATCTTAGGACAATATTATAAAATCTTTGTGGAGAGAAATGTAGAAAGTTATGGCTTCAATTCTCCCAACGCTTAAGCAAGTGCTTAATTTAAAGCATGTGAGTAATTCAAATTTGCTTCAGTCACTGGGTTTTGGATCAGAGCCAAAGCACTTGGAATGCATCCTGCATATTTACTCTACTGTATATATGATTCAATCACGTGTGCAAAGTTGTTTGTGATTAAATTTGTCAATTAAAGTAACTGAATTGAAATTAAGCCTGAGAAAAACCTACAGTGTGACACTCTTGCAGTAGCATCTGAAGACAGAGAAATCTTTCTTGTTTTGAAAACTCCTAGCATTTGAGACCAAATAACTATGTAAATTTAGAGATTTTTTTCCTTTCTTGAAAAGTAGTAAAAAACTCTGAAATTGATTTAATTTCTTAAAATAAGAAAAAATTATCAGATCTGTTGCCTTTCCGAGTCTCCAGATCTTTCTTTTGATGCTTAAGTGTACCAAAAATGTCTGGAGAAGGTGCAGCCAATTTTTTCATCAGATTTTGCCATAACTTGGTTTGGTTCTCCAAATGTTGTCCCAACTGGGTTCTGTGGAAAAGCTTTTCATTTTAACCATTCATCTGAAAGCTATTTCTTTTTTTTGGAATTTGATTTTGATTGTGTGCAGTATTAAAATAAAGTGCTGCTGTTCTAGAGCCTGTCCTTTGCACCTGTCCTCCCTGGTGGATATTTTCTGAAAACGTATAAGGAATTGTTGGATAGCCAAATGCTACCTAGGTCATACACATTTATTCCGAGTCTGTCTGTGTTTGCACATGTATTTTTTTCATATATATTATATATACACAACAGGGAAAGAGGAAAAGAATTCTTATTTCATTGGTAACAGCTGCCTGGTAATAAAAAGCAAATGAAATACTCTAAATAGAAATAAGTTTGTTTCTAGATGATCTGTCTGGACTCCTATAGTATGCACTTTTATTCTTAAAGAAACTGTAATCTCCATCAATTGTTGTTCTGCAGTGTCATTTTCTGTTATACAGAACAAATGCAAGAATTTATTTTTTTTTTTGGCAGAAGAGTTAAGTGGGCCTAGCTGAGAGAGTCCATCTTTTGCCATCAACAGGAAGGAATTATGTGTTTGTATTGGTATTCATATTCTTCATTTCAGAAACCTTGTTGAGGGTGATGGGCTTCCAGGATGGCTGGAATGACCCTACCAAGTGTTTGATGTGCTACTCTAGGAAGCAGAAATTTCCTTTGGTTACTTCATATGGAAACTTTGACTCTTTGTTCCCTAGTCCTCTGATTCCTGGACTACTCTCTTCAAAAGACATCTCAGCTTTTTGTGTTATTTTTAAAACAGGAAGAAACATTTTCTTTTTGTTTTTAACTTTATCACTGAAGGCAAAACTTGAAAGAACTTAACATAAGTATAAAAACACAGGCATCTGTTTCCCTGGTGAAGAGTGAAATGTCTCAAAGGAGGCTCCACTGCAGCATGACTTGCTTCCATCCACACCTAAGCATGTGCTGTAGCCATCAGTGGCACTGGGGGAGTTGATATTGCTCAGATGTCCTAACGAGTGGAAACCTTCCATGTGGAAACTTCCTCATGGAAGCAGTGCACGAAGCTAGCTATTTATAAAGTGCTTTTAAAGGAGCTACTTAAATAAAAATCTTTGGTATTTGTGCAGGGTCACAGATTATTAAGTGTCTTCTAATTTACAAGGGCCAGATGCAAGTCAACCAAAGCATGAGCAGCAAAGATGTTTGTCCTATGGTGCCCAGATCTTACTTTGATTTGCATGTGATCTGCCCCAAAACTGGAAATTAAGCTGAATTTTATGTGCTTACTATGACTCCTCTGGGGGTTTAATTCCTGAAAGTGAGACCATGAGGCCTCACTTGGAGTGGTTTAA